>JAWNNP010001203.1:0-254327 GCA_035044805.1 Leucophenga maculata
ATTTAATTTCAACAGCCTGATGCCATTTTGTTCCGGTTGTAGGAGAAGGGGTTCTTTAAGTAGCATCTACACTGTACAAATTCTACCGTCTCGGGTCTTTTAAACATAACTATGGCTGATAGATGGCAAGGCACGTTGTCTAATATTAGAAGAACATTTCTTGGCAAGTCTATAAGACTCAACCTATAATGAACGTAAAATTATAGACTAAAAAAAGTAATTGTATACTTGGAATTAGTGGGACATGTATATTTGTTTTTGGAAAATGATCTATCTCGATCTATAATTCGAGCAAAGTAGATCTGGAACCGCTTTTCACCAGTAAGTCTGGCAATATTTTCCAAATGAGACTAGTTTCAGCTGTCAATAATTTGCTGTAATTGTTTAAATCGCGCCAGCCTTCCAGCACTTGCATTGAACAATCGAGCGTACATACAGTTGATTATGGAACTGCGTAGTCCTTAATCTATAAATTTCACCGTAGACAGGAGCATGTGGCTCGCGCTGTCTTTGGAACCAAGCACAAAGCTTACTTCTATTCGTGGGAATTTTTCTACTTTTTGCGGTTTCCTCTTTTGGTAACCAATGCACATGATGTCTGCATTTAGCACATTTTCTTTTGCTTTTACTAGTGTCGAAATGAAGAAATGGTCGTTAAATCGGACTTCTACTGTATAAACCTCATATGATACAGCTCATTCTGCGATGAAGCTTAAACGAAAACAGGATGTATTCCTTAAATATCACGAAGAAAAATAGAAAAGAAAAAATTTCAAGCATACCGTCTAATTATTTTTTACCTAGATACTTTTTCTAGATCCTTGTTCGCCGTCAAGAACTTCATTTCATCGTTAATTTTAATTTTAGGTCAATTTGAAAACAAAGAGAAAAAACAGCTGCAGCGTCATAGAAATGCATTGTTGAACTTCTACTTGTCCATTCAGTAAACCTTTGGAGCCTAGCAGTTAGTAAACGAATTCTTTGAACGAATCTGCTAAATGAATTCTTTTATTTATTACATTGATCGTTCAGCAGACTGCATAAGTGACTTAGAGTATGGATATAGATTTTCTAGGTAAAATAAGATTGTTCCGAATTTCCGCTGCTTCCAATTGTTTAACTTTACAAAGCTTAGATGCAAATGTATATCGTTTTGTAATTTAATATGTTATAATTAGATAGGAATTCACGTTCATAAGGTTTCTCTTTCTTGTTTAAAACAATGCATCTAATATTAAATATAATTTTTGTAAACATTAATTTTACAAATAGAACAACGCGCATTTATAATTGTATTCAAAATCTAATTGTTCAAAATCCTTTTCAATAACATAAAGCAAATTGTTTGCATAAATGTATCTAATTGTTCAGAAGTTTTGTGCAACTCGACTCGATATAATCACTTATGTTTTATACAAATAACAAATAGCATTCATCTAAAAGCAAAAATGCATCATAATATCCACTAGATACATTACATGGTTGTCTGGTCAAAGCTTTACCAATAATAGCCAATTCTCTAAGCGAATTGGCCAAGTGTACACACAAACGCAATACACAATGGGAGACTTCTAACAATTGCTGGCAATGCAACACTTCCAAGTAAAATATTCAAGATGCAAATGAAAAATACTTGGCAGCTCATTTGCATAACTTGATTATTTGGATGAAGCTATTTATCGGAGTATCTTCAGCTGCAGCAACTGCTGGTGCATCAACACAAATAACCCCAACATTGTATCTAAAGTACGAGTATCTTAAGCTGTCATATAAAACTGTAACGCATCGCATTGTGTTGCATGTGGCAAACAGACACTTCGAAATGAATGGTGTCATCGTTGCACATGTATTTATATGCTAATTATATCACTCGTTGGCTGTCTCGTTATATCTAGATATATTTATGAATAGATACTCGTATGTGCGAATGGCTGAGTGGTTGGATAAAACGTGTGCTTAGTTCGTAATATTTGCAACTTGTATCTTTACATCAACAAATAACTTGATTTGTACGAAATATGATGATGATGCCTTTGTTGCAAGTGGCGCTAAATGTAAGCGATATGGCATAAGGAAATGTTATTAATACTTTATACGAAGCGATAGCTAAGCACAAGGGAAGTTTGCTTAGTCACTGGAAATGAAAATATAAAACATACAACTTATTTTAATGCAGTGCTTCTTCCGCTAAGATATATTTCTTACGCAGCAGCTGCATCCGAAGAATTTGTTGTAAAACTTTGTAGCCCAAATCATGGAATGGTACTTCCTACAAATTCTTACTTGTGAAATCTAAACTAAGTCAGTCTTTAAAAAAAAGTTCACATCTTATAAACTTTGATCAAAAATTTTTCTGTTAACTGCGGCTTAGTGAGTTGTTTTAATATAAAAGGAGTTTCCTGTTCATTAATCAGCTCTCTAGTATTAGCCGTTTAGCCTCTTTGTGGTGCGATAGTAGGCCTAATTATATACCGGTGTTGCCCGACGTAGAGTTTATTAAAATCGGGAGAACGTGAAAACGATCGAATGGAAAAAATGGAAAAAAAGAGTTCCTTAAATTTCTATTCAACCCGAAATTCGTAAATCGGAAAAGACATGTTTAATTATTTGTCGTGTATAATAACAAATCTTCGCCCCATATAATCTTTAAACCAGCTTTCCACATCGGGGATAGATTTTTTAAAAATCGGTTTGTATAAATATTTATTGTATGGAACCTACAAACACGATCGGTTAAAAAAACAATTCCCATTCTCTGGTTTACATTTCAAATTTCATGGAAATGAATCACGATAGAAGAAATGTTTTTTCTGTGAAATAATTCTCAAAATTGTCTTAGGCCCGCTGGGGCCTGCAACCACATGATATTCGATGTTATAAGCAGTAACTTAGGCTTACTTAAATGACCTTCAACCGTTGTTCGGTCATGGCCACACTTAGGAAGGCTGCTGTAGACTTGAGCGAACTGGTGCTAGTTGTTTTATTGTCAAGTATAGAGTTATCTCTCCATAGCTGGTCATTCCAACGCATGCCCGGTCGTCCTCTATTTCGGCCTCTACCAATCAAGTTTGGGCCCCCCCATATAAACCATGCGTGCTGGAGCTCTTTCATCCATTCGAATGAGGTGCCCAGCTCAGTGCAACCGCTGGAATTTTATGCGCTGAACTATGTCAACCTCATCGAATAGCTCGTACAGCTCACGGTTCATACTGCACCTAAGCTCGTCGCCGACTCTAATAGGATCGAAAATCCTACGAAAAATCTTTCTCTCAAATACTTCCAACGCCGTTTCGTCTGACTCAAACACAGTCTATGCATCCGCGCCATGCAGTAGAATCAGAAATAGCAGTGTCTAATAGATTTTGGTTTTCTTCTTCCGAGAGAGGGCCTTACTTCTTTCATTTGCTTGCTCAGCCCAAAATAGCATCTATTTGCAAGCGTGATTCTTAGCTTGATCTCCATGCTTACTTTGTTGTTGCTGGTTATCTCGGATCCAAGATAGAAGAAGTTTTCTACAACATTAAAGTTGAAATTCTCCATCGTCACTGACCGTCCAAGTACTTTGTCTTGTCCTCATTCACCGCGTTACTCATGAGCTGATACTGTTTTTCAATCTCTGAGAACGCATTGCCGACTTGTTGTTGTTTTTATGTACCAATGATATTAAAATCATCCGCAAACGCGAAGAGCATCACTTCCTTTTGGAAAATAAAGGCCGACATACTCTGTATTTACGGGCACTGAGTCCGTATATGACTTCAGCCTATTACACAATACGCGCGACAGAATCTTATATCCGATAGAAGTAAAACTTATTCCGTGTTAGTTGGCGCAAACAGCGGGGTCTTCTTTCTTAAAGATAGTACAGAGAACCCTGAGATTTCAGTCATTGGATATGCGTTTAACGGACCATATCCTGCATAAAGATTAATGGATACTCCTAACCAACCCTTCTCTGCAGGTCTTGAATAACTCAACTGGCAGCCCATCAAAGCCTGCCGCTTTGTTAAATTTCAGCTTTTTAATAACCGAATCGATCTAGTTATAGTCCGATGGCTCTATAAGAGTGCCATCATTCACTGGTGGTTCCGGTGTCATTTCTCTGTAGGCGGAATTGTGCGCTTCATCGCCTCCGAGTAGGTTGGAGAAATGACTCCTCCATAATCTCAGTGATTCCTTTTCATCCGTTACCAGATTTCCATTGTCATCCTTACAGAAAATTAATCCGGGCTTAAAACCTTTAGTCAGACGCTTGACCTTTTGGTAGAATTTTCGAGCTTCATTTCTGTTACGTAACATCTCAACATCCTTAAACTTCCGCCTTTCTTGCTCATTTTTCTTGCGTCTGAAAAGGTGTTTTTCCTCTCTCCGTTTCTCTCGATATCGCTCTCTAACAGCTCGCGTTGCTCCCGACTGCAGAGTTCGCTGATAGGAAGCGTTCTTCTCTGCAGTAGCATTGCGAGCCTCCTTGTTGTACCAAGAATTTGTCACAAGTTTTGTACAAACAATGACATCCATGGCAACTCTATCCATGGAGCGGTTGATGTGTTTCCACTGCACATATATATCTTGAGCAGTCGGGAGAATTTCTTTGCAAAGGCTTCGGCAGTCTGTTCTGATTGCAGCTTCTGAATGTCGTTGCATGTTAAAACGTGCGGCTTGCACCTCGCTAAGCTTAGTGCGTACTTTCGCTGCGACAAGTCCGAGTCGATATTCGGACCATTTATAGATCATGCGTGCCTTCCGTTAATCAAAACATGATCAATTTGGTTGCGTATAATTTGATCGGGACTCAGCCATGTAGCCTTGATGTTGATGTTGAGGTGTTGAAATCTGGTGCTACTAACTACCATATTTCGACCTGCGGCGATTCCGATTAGCTTCTCTCCATTTTTGGAGATAGTGTCGTGAAGGCTAAATTTTGTGACTGTTGGGCCAAAGATTCCTTCCTTCCCAAACTTGGCATTGAAACCCCAATCTCGATTTAACATCGTGTTTGGGAGAATGCTCGTACAGACGTTCCAAGCACTCATAGAACTCATCTTTAGCAACGTCGTCTTTTTCTTCCGTCGGGGCGTGCGCACAAATCAGGCTAATATAAAAATGTTTTGCCTTAATGCGTATCGCGGCTTCACGCTCGTCAATAGGTGTGAATCTGGAGACCAAGCTACATAGTTTCCTATTTTCAACAAAGCCGCATTCAAATTCCTGCATTCTTTCATATCAGCTATAGTAGATGTCACAGGATGCTTTTTTAGAGCAGCCCTTTTCTGTCCATCACATTTCCATGATTGCAGTTATGTCAGCCTTGTATCTTTCGAATACATCAACCGGCTGGGTACTTCTACCATCCCAATTAAGAGTGCGGGCATTCCAGGTGCATATCCATAAAACGTGGTCCTTACATTGTTTGCTTGAGTCGTCATCATGGAGTTCCATCCGAGGATTCCTTGTTTTTTTCACCAAAATTGGTTGTTTTTTTTAAATTTCTTATTTCTTATATAACTCTAGAAAGTTTTGTGTGGAGGCTTCCACTAGAAATTTTGTAACAAATCACTATTGGAAAAAGGGAAAAAGGGTTTATGACGATTACAGACTGTTAGCACCCCTATTAAATACAAACAATCTAAATAAAGAAAAGTAAATTAGTAAAGAGAAAGAATTCTTTATAATCTGTGAAAAAAATACAGAGTTGAATACTGGATGATATTCTGGAAACATCATACAAAATATGAAAACAATTAAATGTCGGCAACACTTTACACAAATAAATATCCATTTTTGCATTGGAAGATTAAATAATTGGCTTGAGTGGCTCGTTACTAGAACTTAAATGCATTTTAAACATTTTTACTCACCCTGTTATGTGCTCGACTTCAATCTAATGGGCTCCAATGGACTTGTCGAAAGATCCTTCAACGGTTTTGAATCGTTAAAAGGTAAATCTTAATATTCAATGAAGTTGCTTTCAACAGATCCATTCAAATGTAGTCCAATTAAGACGAATTTTAAATGTTCAGGTTAGCTTTTGTGCTAATAGTTAAGATAGAATTTATCAATATTTGGATGAGAGACCACTTTCGGTTGGTAAGGAACAATTAAGGCTTTATAAGAGAAACACAAGCGATTGTCACTCGCACGATGGGACACAGTATAAATGTTAACAAAAGCCTAACTAGAGCCATACAAAATACAAATCGCGAACCTGTGGATCACTTGTTTCAACATTTTCGTATATTACATTTCTCATGTGTTGAGCCAATCCACCTGCCTCGAATACAGTGCGCTAGTACTAAAGTCAAGAGTGCTTAAGGTGATTTTATCATTGCCCTCCTCGCCACACTTGGACGGTTTTGCAATTTGTTTCCTTTTTATCTAGATTCAATAGCCTTTCTATAGTAGGCGGCGACTGGAAAGCTATCAAAGAGGCCGAGAACTATATAAGGCTATTACATGTCAGCACTGCGAGATACTCTCAACAGGTGCATCAACATATTGGCCAACAGATCCAGCTAGAATTTCTGATCTTTTCGACATCGCTGTAAGTTACGGTATCCTTGCTTCTCTTCCAAATATTTACGAGAATCCCGATTTATGCTCTGATTATTCTGCTCTAATAGTTGAAGCGAACAAGGTTGCCTAGGATACTACAATATATTGCTGACATAACCATTTTTCAGAAAATATTGAGCCAACGAATACACCTTAACATGAATATAGTAAATAGTAGAAACCTCGATGATGCTATTAAAACTTTTACAAAAAACATCCATGAAGCTGCTTTTCTCGTGATATCTACGACACACCGGAACAATTCTTCAATTGAAGAAATTAACATTTTAATGTTTAAGTGCGCAATCTTGTGTTGTTTAAACGAAGGCTTCGTCGGAGATGGAAGGTTAGTAGAAATCCTCTAGACAAACAAGACTTCAATGAAGCATGCAGAGATCTAATGGCGTTGCTCGAAAGACTACGAAACGAAGCCACATGGAGAGCTACAAAAGGCGACCTACACAAAGACAAGTTTCAATCAAAGTTGCACACAACGTATAGTGCAGATCAGATGCCGCCGAAGCATCTGAACCCTATGCTACGTATTTAAAGTCACAAATTCAACCTTTTGATACTGCAAAAACTGCTGAAATATGTGAAGTGGGGGACTTCCTAGAAGCAACATGCCAAATACACTTGCTTATACCTCATTTGAAATGAGTCACTTCACTCCTCAAGATGTTCTTATGCAAAAAGAAGCTCTTAATTTTCTGGTGCTGGTAAAGTAGAAAAATTGCGTGACATGCTGCTGTTGCTTCCCCTTGATCGTTTCTTTTCAGTTTCACCGACTATTTATAATCGTGAGTCATCACCGCCGCCTTTAAAGAAATCGCGGTTCGAGCCACAACAACACAATCCGTAACCTGTGTTTGTACGAGAGCTATTAAAATTAAAAAACCTATTCCTGCCGTGTCTGATTAGTATGAAAACACCGCAACCGATACAAATAAAAATTAAGCAAATGGACGCGGTGGTGGTTCACCTCACGAACATCTGCAAAAACAGACTTCCCTTCACAATGGTTGTTTAGTGAGATTGTGATGATACCTAAGCCTGGGAAACCTGAAGAACTTATCACGTCATATTGTCCAATAAGCCTGCTGCCAGTATTCTACAAAGTATTTGAAAGATAACTTCTTGGTAGAGTATTGCCGCTACTGGATAGACTCAAATTTATCCCAAAACACCAACTTGGATTTAGGTTTAAGCACGGATGTCCGGAACAATGCCATAGAGTGGTGCTCTGCTGTCTTCTTAGATGTCAAATAAGCTTTGGATAGAGTCTGGCATAAGGGACTTCTTTATAACATAAACAAATAACTCCCAGCTCCATACTTTTTGATATTGAAATCGTATCTGAGAACAGAGTTTACCGAGCTGTGGCTAGATAAGGAGCATCTGACATCAATTTTTTCCACGCTGGAAATTCATAGCGTAGTGTGCTAGGTGCTATTCTGTACACTTTGTACACATCAGACATGTCTTATATATATCAAATACATAGCCAGGTAATGTACCATAGGTAATGTACCATGGTACGTTAGGAAAAGTGTCCTACATAGAAATTTCGAACTGAAAACTGTAATTAAACAAGTACGCGAGGCTAGCAAAAAGTACATTGATCAAGTAGATATATATATATATATATCTTATATAGTTCCCTATGACTTTTGGCTGTTATATTTCTATAAACTTATTATATACTCGATGCGAAATGTGTATACAAATTTATAACAGAAACTTTCATGGAACTAACCTCGTATCTTGCATGTATTGTCTGCGATTTGCATTATGCGTTGGGCTTTTAGATAATCAACACATTTTGATATAAATACTTTTCTCTGCATGTGACTGTCTGTCTATGGGGAAAGTAAGCTGAACAATATGCTGATATAACTGAAATTCAATACCTAAACACGTTGAATAATTTAATTATTAAATAATGTGCCATAAGGTATAGAAAGTAATTGTTTTTTTTTTTATATGATGTTAGGCTAGACTTCAACAGCCTTTGTATGAATACTTGCTAATAAGCAATTTTTTGCGTATTATATCAACAATAATATTAAATAAAATATTACACACAATATTCCGTTTCATATAAAACAATTAAACTTATTTATTTATTAAAATTATTATTCAATATCTTCCACATCATCTTCTGAACTTTGTACAAATAAACTTTTATGCAGATTTTCATTTCACTTAAACAAAAATATTTAACAACGCAACAAGAAAATCCATAAGATAAATTACTAGAGTGTAGGAGAGTGAGAGAGAGAGAGGAAGCGCGGGATGGTAAGGATTATAGTATAGTTTGTAACATATTGGGATCATTTGATCTATGTATAAATTGTTCATTGCTAGAACAATAACAGCAGCCTCGTAGACAAATTCCATATCAGTTCCGTGTTTTTATTTGTGTTTATTTTTCCATATAGTCAAGCGCCATTTACTTGCAGGATTTTCGTGCCTCATCCTTACTTCAATTAATTAATTTAATGGTAATGATGGAAATCATGATGATCGAAATGATGATGATGATGGAATGGATCATATGGATGATAGGCTTTTATTATTGGTGCAGGATGATAGGCAATTGGATGTACGACGGTCTTAACAATAGGCACCACCACTGGTTTGATTATATGATGTGGCACACTGTGCACTACAGTTGAACTTTGATGTGAAATCGCTGCTGGCACGTGTACAATCTTTGCAATATGCAGCGGTTCGTGATGATGATGATGTAATAGCGGATAATCCAGATGGTGATGATGGCCGTGCAGAAAACCAGGACGTGCAGCGGCTAGAGCGCACAGTGCGAAGAGTGGCAGGAGCTGTGTGTGTTGTAAGTAGTTGTTGTAAATCCTTGCTTGATTTTTTTTTTTTTTACTTAGCTACTTACCACTTTTAGCATTTTGTTGGCTTATAATCCTTTAGAGTGGCCCGAAGTGAACTGCTGCACACGCGCGCTTAGCTTGTATAGATTGAAGAAGACTAATGCCAGCGACTAGCAACATAAACGCTTTTATATTGTTGATTTTTGCTATGGTGCAGGGTAAAAATTAAAAAAAAAAAAAAATAGAAAAACGCTGCTGCACTTATTTCTATTAGCTGGCAATGTTGTTGTTGTTGTTGTTGCAGCTGTTGCAGCGGCGTTAATAGCAGCAGCAACAGCAGCTAACCATCACCAACACCAAACGCGCTGCTGCTGCAATTATTGTTACAGAGATTCGTCTGATGCTCTCATTGTTAGCTCGATTACCTACTTTGTACAGCTACAGTTACATATACATAGACAAAGTAAGACACAGTACTCTATAGATACATAGTTACATAGTTACAGCTAGACAGACAGACACCAGTTAGACTTAGTTATACAGTGACACACTCAAAAGTGCGACGACTTCAACTGTTACGAGTACTTGGCATTCTATGATGCATGCAGTCTCATTCATTCATTCACTCATTCACTCCGTTCTTCATGCATTCGTTCGCTTCTTGCCGCAAGCGGCACCGCTTCGGTATATCTTTTACCGGCGGCTGCCAGCAATTTTGCATCCGCCGTCATCGTCATCGACGTCATTTGAGCCGCTGCTGGTGCAATTGTAATTGTTGCTCTTGCCACTGCCACTTTTTTTGCTCAGTTGAAGTTTTTGTGTGTTGATCCAACGTCTGCTCCGTCGCTTATATTAGCTGAACGACATTTTCCCATTCGATTTTGTCAAATGTTGCGATTGTTTACTTTAAGCGTGTTCCTCAACTATCGTCTTACCGCACTATTCAAGTTTATTCTATCATTTCTTTAATCTATGCTGTATTTCTATATTGAAGTAATGCATCGATTAGCTATATAGCACTAGAATCGGTTTTGACAAGTGTATTGATCAGTGGCGGTGTATAATAATGTAAAAATTCTACAATAAAAACAAGTTTTTAATATACAACGATTTTAAAAGGAGAAATCTATACACAGAAACATCTTGGCTGCCTTTCTTATATAGACTGAAGCAGGCTCTGCATACAGTCTTAACAATAAAGATTGCTTCATTCGAGTGTACTGGCTTCGAAATATTTGTTTTGTTTTTGCACATTAAATTTGTTTGAAGGATTTATTCCTATCTGGATCCATGTGTGATATTTTATTGGGACTAAATTTGACGTTTCGCCCTATGCTCCAACTAGGAGTAATACTTTAAGTTTTTGAAAATAAAGTATTAAGGAAATATAAAAAATTTGACGTTTCAAGAAAATCTTATTCACGTCAAAATATTTTTTTCATACTAAATCTAAAAAAGGGGACAGATTGTGCTATCCATTCCAGTGGTCCTATATGCATTAATATCCTGTCAAGAAACTACTATCTCTCACGTAGTAGTTAGGCAGGGATTTTTGGTAACAATGTCCTTAATTATGATGCCAGTTTGTAGTCTTTGGAATGCCAATGGTGTTCCTCAACACAAAAAGGAACTCTTAAATTTTTTCAAAGAATGAGACATTGATGTAATGCTTTTCGCAGATATATTCCAAATAAATTTCCAAAATTTTGGGGTCTGCGTATTATTTCATGAACCACCCGGAACTGGTATACTCATTAGAAGTCACATAAAACTTCATTCTCTACAGGCGTTTGCAAGTAATTATCTGTGAAACACCTCAATAAATGTTCAATTAAAATTTGGATTACGGTATCCGAAAAATAATTTCTTGAATTCTTCAAAACTGTATGTGATCGCTTCATAGCTGCAGGTAATCACCTAATAATGCCAAACATAAGGGTTCAAGGCTCTCAAAGCACAAAGATAAACAGTTTTACAAAGCAATTGAAAATACCCCAACATACTGGCCTGATGGAAATTCCAAATCTCATTGATTATGCAATTACGTGACGAATATCTAATTATTTTTTAATTAAAAGCAGCTCAACACTGTACATCACAACCAACCACCCGCCACCTAAAGAGGGAATGGCAGTATCTAAGATCGCCAACAACTAAAAAACAACTAAGAACTGCAACGCGTGCGCTAAGCAAAGCTCTTAAACTCGAGGAGAATCTTGCCCAGAACTTATGGAAAGCGTAAGCCGACATTGAACCACAGACTATAGGTTCTACACCCTTTAGAGACCACACAGAAAAGTGAGCTCGCACGGACATAGAAAAGCCAGAAGTTTTTTGCACTCATTTAAGAAATGTTTTTCAGCCAAAACCGTCAACAAACGCATTCGTTCTTCTTCTCTATGTCATGATTACAAGCTCTTCTGAACACTTAAAAGTTCATACCAACGAAGTACATAAAACAATCCCAAAAAATCATTCAGTTCATGATGGTTCTCATCAAAATCAGCTAACACATTGGGGGTAGTGGCAAAATTTTAAAATAAACTTGTGAAATTCCGGAGCAGTCCTAGTCGATTGCAAAAAACACGAAGTCTCTATCTATTACCGTTTCCGAGATCCTTTCGTTCACACAGACGGACGGACGGACGGACGGACAGACGGACAGACGGACAGACGGACATGGCTATATCGACTCCTCTATCACTCCTGACCATAATGGGGGTAACTTTGGGGGGTCTCCGACAATTAGTTCTTCCTGTTACATACATTTGCACAAAACCAATAGGCTCTTGTACCTTCGGTACAGGGCCTAATTAGCGATTTGCTTCTGTAAAATGCAATTAATATTCTACATTGACTACATAACAAAGAAGTCTGAAATTAAAGCTGGAGTAACCCAAGGCAGTGTTCTCCGTCCTATGTTAAATCTTCTGTAAACATCAGCCAACTCGCAACACTGGTTTATAAGTTCACGGTTGGACTACAAAGTCCACCTTCACAACTCCGTAAAGTCTAAAGTGGATATACATAGTAAGATACAAGAGAAATGATCTACTAGCCCTGATTCGAGCTCTTACTACGAATAGACATTTGAAATACTATTGCTGGATCATAAAACTAGTTTATGTTCTTTCTATTGTTCCATTTATTTCTATACAACAAATCATACAAATTGATTTAGCGGTTTAGGTGTGATTCGCGCACAAACAAATAAAAATTTGTCTTTGTTACAACAGTTCATGTGGAAAGTTCGTAGGCTGACATATTATATTCATATGATGATTAGTTAGCCCCAACCTTCAAAAGAAACGTTTATAAATTTGACAGCTGTCGTACTATTATTTTGTGAGATATATCAATTGTTTGAAAAAATGGATGAAAAGGCGATTACCTCTTCTTATATAACACGACTTTTGTCCACTCCTGCTTCTTCACCAATAAACTCAAAGGTTATATGTAGCACCATTTCGTTTGCATTCGATCATTTTCCAACTCAGCTTTTATATACTTCAGAAGAAATATTAAATAAACCAATAAACCATAGAAAAGCATGATCCACAGAAGGAAAAAGCGTTCAAAGGCTTAAATTCTTTCTCATGCGATAATGTTTTCATACTTTCATTAATTAATTATGAACATTCCACAATTGGATCAAATGTTATATGATCAAAATTTGTTCCACCATCGTACTATATTTTATAGTGCTCAGATCTGAATCTATGAATTATATTTAATTGGTACCGTTTGTAGTTTCAAAATATGGTTCGTACAAAAACCGAGCAAGGAAGGAGGCACATATTTAAAGGAGGGCTACCACTTCTACTGGTCCGATCTTGGCCTATATAGAATACTTTTTTAGAAATCAAGTCAGACAAGTGTTTCGAGCTTAGTTAAGAACAATATTAAAACAATTTTCATACAAAAACTCATAAATGTGCTACAGATTTGAATATGGGCTACCCCTTTGAATGGTTTGAACTGAGCCTAAAAGGAATATTTTATAAGGATTAACGTAAGGTAAATCAAATACGGTGTTTCTAACAAAATTAACAACATAAATACAATTTTTTCAGACAAAAACTTAGAATTAGGAGTAGGTATACATGGTAAGTCCAGGGCCTCCTTACGTTGCGGGGCTAACGTGTTCAGTTACCAAGATTTCGATTTTTATACGGACAGTCAGACAGACATGTCTATATTGAGTCGACATTTGATGTTGATCAAGAATATATATTTTTTGGGATTTGTCTCACCTCCTTTTTTCTGTAGATAAAATGGTGGCTTAGTCTGAATGCTTTCATTTAATCTTGGTATTTGCGCAATTCTGCTATATGGTTTAGATTTAACCGAAGAAGGTGCTATAATCAAAAAAAATGTTGAAACTCTATTTGGAGATGGTGACATGGAATCAATATTCGAAGCAAGTTTTTAGACGAATGTGATCCATTACGATTTTTGAACAGACGCAAAAGATGCAGTAGTGCGCAGTTTTGGAAGTTCTCATGACTCAAAAGTTTTAAATAATTCCAAAATGCGTTGCAATGTTTCCTACTTCCAATAACAAAAATACTCAAAACTAATTTGGAAATTTGTAAGCAAAAGCTTGTTGAGTTTGGATTTTGTTGTTGAAAATTATTTATTTTCTCTGTTTCAATTAAGAATTTAGTTGTGCATAGCTTAAATGTCTCGTTATACATTGAATAGAAAAAAAAATCGTGCACCGTCACTGTTCGTTTGTCAATTTAATTGTTGCAATTGTCGTCTGCCTGAAAATCTCAATTTCAAATTGACTGGAAAACAGAATCTTTACATTTATAAACAAACAAATACAAAGTCTGTCTGTCTGTCTGTCTGTGTCTTGTTTGTATTGTGTATATTCTTATTGTCAGCTTGCTTGCTGTACAACAAGTTGAAGCTAGTAATTATTTGCTGTGCAAGCGTAACAACTTCTTCTTCATGCGCTTCTTTGATGCCGCTTCAGATTATGCCTTTTGTGGTTCTACAAGGTTGAATTGAAAAGTTCTAAATGACAAAAATTCGACATGCTTCAATTTAGAGTCAGGCATAATATTTTTTCAGCGGAATATTTATATGTATGTAGCAGGCAGAAGCAAATATTAGAGATTAAAAACGCGAAGGTAACCAGACTTGGATATTTAGTTTCATTTTATCTGTAGACAGAACGAGCTTTTAAAGTTTTGTGGATCTCTGTCTGGAACATTATTCATTCATTGCCCTGTCATAGTGTTATAATTCTCATTTAGTTCTTTAATATTATAGTTGGATAACGTGCTATAGATTACTGCAGTAGGGACTGTCACCAAATGGACCTCCACAGAGCACAATATAATGAAACACCACCGAATGAAACACGTTAAAATAAGCTACCGCTAAACAAACTAAACAAACTAAACTAAATGGACTTCAGCCAAAAGGAGTACCACCAAATGGACCACCATGTACTATTATTTGAAAATATACGAGAATCAATATTTATATTTTGGGAATAACAAATAATAAAATTTTTAAAAGAAAATGGATTTATTGTATTTCAAAATATTCTCGATGAAAATTTATGCACTTTTGGATTCACTCAAACCAATTTTCGAAGCACTTTTTCCACTCCGATTGGGGCATCTCCAAAAGTTGGGTTGTGAACGCATCAACTACTTCTGGCGTAAAAAAACGTTCTACACGCAGTTTATTTTTATTGTTTGGAAATAAAAAAAAAACATTGTGGGATCGATCAATCAGGGGCATCATCTCGATATTTTGAGAGCTGTAAGCCGATGTGTGAGAGCTTGCATTGTCACGGCGGAGGGTGATTCGTCTTCGGCGGTTTGTTTTGAGAATGATGTACCATTCAGAATTGAGCGTCCTACGTTGCTTAAGCGGAACAGTGTCCAATTGAATGAATGTAAATGTTGGAGATTGGAGTTTTCTTAGAAATGTAGTCTTCGCAAATAAACTAACATCAAACTAAGTTACTTTTGTATAAGTTAATGGAATCAAAGGAAGACTTGGTAAATGTATCACGAGGAGATGTAATTCCTGAGCGTCCAGAGTCTATGCATATCGGTATAGGGCACAAAAGACATATTATTATAGATTTTCTTCCAATAGGCCCTAAGCCGTAATTTTATTTCGACTTCCAAATATATAAACCACAACATAATGTTTTTCATGAACATATGTATACGAGCTAGAAACAAAGCATGCAGCACTTCAAAGCAAATGTTCGTCTGTTCTTCGGAACAACTGGCAACTGTTCTGCTGAAGCAAAGTAGGGCAATGTAAACGGAATGGTAGAAAACCATTTGATTGCCAGAATTTTTCAGATATTTAAAGAAAACTATTTGCCTTCATCACGATAATGCCAGCTCTGACTTATCAGGTTGGGTAACAGGGTTTTTGAAAGAAATGGAGGAACAACAGGGTTTTTGAAAATGGCTTGGCTGCTACTAACTTTTATTTGTTTCCCACGATCAGAAATATATTGCTTTGTCAACGTTTTCGGAGCCAGAAGAAGCTGTTAAAAAAGCTCCTTAATTATTATTTTAGAAACACTATCAGGTTAGAAATGTCGAAGGCAGTCCTCGTAACTTATTTACCAACAATAAAGAGAGAGTTATTTTATATGGTATGGGCCAACCTTCTCTTAAGGGCAAGGTTTGGCAAGAATGAAAGTTATATGATAAAGCAATAAGAGAGTTCAAATATTGCAACTTCAAGATTCCTGCTGATCAAGTATATAAGTCTGCCTAATTTCTTAGGATGTTACTTACATTAACACATACTTAGCCCTTTACCAAGGTTTAATATTAATTGAAGCTTGATTGAGAAGTGTTTCATATTAAAAAAAAACAATTAAGAAAATTACAGTCGGGCGTAACCGATTGTAAGAGGCCCTGTACCAGTGCAGGTCGCCAAACAAACACATTAAATGTTTCCCTAGCTTATGGCCAAGCACATGACCACTTCGCACTGCACGAATAAATGCCTTATAAAACATTTTTTATCTATGAAAAGAAAAATGGAGGTCGTTCAAATTCAATTGCTTATAAAATTTTAGATTATAAGTTCGAGGCTTAGTGAAACTACTTGTGCTATATTAGGATCCTATAAAGAACTTGACGATCGGAAGCTACCAACTATAAGAGACGTCATTAAATTTTTTTTTTTTTAAGACTTAAAATTGAAATATAATGGAAAGGAAAGGAAATGGAAAGGATTGAAGTTTCGATTCCAATTGTAACCAAGGAATAAGTTATTCAAATCCATTTGAAGAAATGGATGTCACCGGTGTTGATAGGAAACAAGTGGCTAGATTAGTGAAATTAATAAAACGAAAGCGGTGACAAAATGAAAAGTCAATAACGACAAGCGTGTTCTACACAAGCAATCGATTCTGTCCCAGCAAATTGTGATGTAGATACGTTGTGTGATTCTTCCTTAGAAACTTATGCCATAACAACCCCGACAAACATGACCTCGACTGAGATACCATCAACGGCTAACAATTGCTTAAGTCTGTGATAGATAAGGTATATCGACGCGATCTGCTGCTGCGTTGCCTCTGCGGGTTTAGTTGATGTCGGATTGATTTCTACCGGAAATTTAATTGTAGTTGTATATAAAGCCCGGAGAGAAACTTTAAAAGATGTTGAATATATGTAATAAAAAGCATTTAGTAAAACAAAAGACTTTGATAAATGAGAAAATAGGGGATCTGACCATAGCAAATAAGTTTCAGAAGAGCAACTATCTTTCTTAGCAGAACCTGAATCAATTTATTTAAGACACACAAGGCCAAGTTGTAGCACTTCGAAGGAAATTTTTACTTCGTTTACAACTTTATTAGAAGATCAAGGTTAGAATTTAGATGACGTTATTTGAGATGGATGTGACCGAACTCCAACTAACACCGGTTGAAAAGGTGGCGATTTAATATTTAGAGAAGTTTTTGGAGAGACCGTTACAATGGTGTGTTTGTATGCTTCATGCCAATGAGTTGCCCCTTTGTTATTTATTCTTGACTTTGACAGTGGATGGTAATTTGCCTGACTTACCGAAAAATGTGGTTGCTGAACTAAGTCCGAATCAAAAATATCCTTATGAGATATGTCAAGCTGTATGAACTGTTTCCTAACCTGAGTTAGCAAACCGCAAGCCTGGAAAAATGGCACATTTGAGAAGGCTTAATTTTGCTAATCGTATACTCAGATTTTACATATGTGTATTCTAAATCCATCAGAAAATTTGCAATCGCTTGTCAAGTACGCGGTTAAAGTGAACGATCCGATTTGGTTCCTAATCAAGCAAGAGACGTATTTTAAGAAAGGAGCCAAACATATTTTTCAATTGATTATGTACTCTCGAAAGTATGAGATCTGTTATTTAAAGAAATGCTTTTTTTGCAGATCCAGCACATCACATTGATGGGTCTTCCGAAATTTGTTAAATTTTTTTTTTAACTTTTGAATCGCAACTTGTAATTGTATTCGACAGTTGCATACGGTTATTTTTGTGAATTGATTTTGTATACCCTGCCATGGAGGACCAAATTTATAGTTTTAGTTTGTGCAAAAGTTTGTAACAGCCAGAAGTAGGCGTGGCAGAACACATAGCGTATGTATGTAAATCCACTTTTAATAAGCACAAACAAACGCGTTTATATAGCTTTGTCCCTCTGCCCGTCTTTCAAAAGTATGTTCATCGAAATCTCAGAAACTATAAAAGAGTAGTCTCATAATTAGATTTTTTAAATTGGTCTCAGTGTGAACATTTGGACAGCAACACTGTATTACCGCCTGTTTTACTTAAGCTCAACTGTATTAGCTTTTTCATAAAATATTAAATATTGAATAAGAATTCAAAGTTGGTAGTGTATTTCAAAGTCGTATACTCACGTATGTGGTGGCATTTTGGCAAATGAGCAAAAACGAAGCATAAAAACAAAAAAAAAACATGAAAAACCAAAGACGAAACTCTTGCAACATGCAACATAATTTATGCCAGTGTTGCATTTGCCAGGCGACGACCTTGATTGCAACTGTGGCTGCTGCAGTGGTAAAGAGTCAATTGCTGTTTTTTTTTTTTGTTTATTTTTTGTAGTAATTGTTGCTGCGGCTGTCATTGGCCATAGTCGACGCTTTTGCTGTTGGCAACGGAAATTCACACTCGAAAAGTTGCATTTGCTAAATTGAAAATAAAAGAAAAACTACGAGGAAAATGAATTTGAATTTGTTAGTTTTTTTTTGTGTATTGTTTGTTTTATTGCAACTAATTTCTGTTCATATTTTTGTTTTAAGCAAATTCTTAAGTAATTGTTATGTGAATTTTTAGCTAAGTGCGCTTTGCCGTTGATAGTGTGAACTGCTGCTCAAATGCGCGAACTAGTATCTTCAGTGCTTGCAGATAAATCAAGTGGCAAACTCGGGCTATGTGTTGCATGCACCTGTTACCTGTTGCCTGACTTAGCAAGCTTGTTAAACAAAGTCATTCAAATTCAGCTACAGATACAGATTCTGCCACTGCACGACATATAACTTAAATATCAAACATGTAAAATATTTGCAGAAGAGTATAGATTCATTTCTTAAGCCAAAAAGAAAAAAAAATGGTTTATAAGATAAAAAATGTAGGTTGCCAATTACGCGCAGCTCTTCATAAGCTTATCTGTGCGGCTATTGTGAATGGCAGACAGTGTTTGTAACTTTTTCTTATTTTTTGGAGCACAGCTTGGTAGACTTGAACTTTGCTGTCGTAGCTCAAGATACGCTGAGTCCAGCTTTGGCGCTGACATTAAGTGTTCACATTTCTGCTACATCATTCATTCATTCTCACATTTGCATGCACTTGTTCAAGCAATCGATTGTCATTAAAGTTCATGAATTATTTGCTTTTTATGGCATATATTATCGAGGTAGTGAATATATATCAAAGAACAGGTGTTAATTGCTGTTTGGTAGAAAAAGATGAGGTGTAACGGATCATCTTTAGATGCTTTCGCAATTTATTAATTTCAAAATTGTTTATTTGCAAAATTATTGCCTGGATTGCAATGATTTTGTTTTCCTCTTATAGAGAGCGCGGGGGTCCATTTTTCAGTCAAACCAGTTTTATTCAAACTACTCACTGCTCGTATTAATCATTTTTCTCAATACGATGCAAACTTTCTAAAATATACGGTTTTATAAAGGGCATCCTGGAGTGGACGAAAAGAATTCCGGAATTGCCTAGCTGACTAGGTACTATGAGCTTTCTTGAGGTTTGAAGGATTGGACAGGTTGACGGCAGGAAAATTTCTGGAAAGGCAGATTTCAATGCACTCCTTGAGTGGGGACAGCGGGATATGTCCGCGCATTTAATCACATACAAGGAATATTGCGAATCACGGACTTTAGCGCTATACTTCGTAAGATTAGGTTCTGCTGGATTCTGCAAGCTATATTTGGGCTATCTATATTCCACTATCGTAGTTGTCATTTTTCATTTCCCTCCAGACCTCAGCAAGTGTCTCCACAGCGTGCTGAAAATTCTGTTTTTCCAAATCAAGATAAAATGCAAATTCCTATGTTGTCGAGATGAGAACTCAAATGTTCATGAGGGGGGCCATGAGTCTCTCAACTTTGCGCTGCGACCAGGAGTCAATATAATCACCGAGCGTCCAAGTTGTATTTTTTTGAAGTGTTTAATGACAAAGTTTTTGACTCTAAAAAACTCTCTTGACTCTCTAAAAGTGTTCTATCAAACTTCATCAACAACATCTCATGCAGGTCGGATAGAGCCAACTCCTGATCATCTCTGTTCGGTAGCATTGGCAATGTTAATTATAATCTTCAGGGGAGCAGGTTGCGAGTCACAGTTGTGCTGGCCAGTCAGCATGAGAGCATTTATAGGCCAAGAACAACTGATGATTCAAATCTCCCTATTTTAAGGACATTAAAGTTTTAACTACACTGACTACAGCAATGTGCTTCAGCGTTAACACAAACGAATACTGACAACGAAATTAAAATAACGTAGAATACAGTGGAGGGATTCCCAAGATATAAACGAAAAGGATTACGAACTTGGAGGATTTTAATTCCCTAGTTTTTATTTATATAAAATAACCAATGTAACATTTTACAAGAACCCCCTCTCCACAAATTGCGTCACGTAATACTTGAACGCCCCCATAGAGATTATTATACCCCGTTCCTAATATATGTAATAGACAAAAGGAGGCTTTGCAGACCAAACAAAAGATTTACATATATTCTTGATAAGCATCAAAAGGCGATTCAATATAGACATGTCCGTATGTCCATCCGACTGTCTGACTGTACGTATGAAATTCGAGATTTGTTGAATACCATTGACTTGGAAATGGCCAAGAACCATTCTTCTGCAACAAGCCCAAGCAGCTCACAAACATCTGGTAGAACGCGTATCTTTTGGATAACCTCTGAACAACCGTTCGAGGGGTGAGCAAAAATGCGGAATTGATGCGCTGGTATCGGAAAAATAAATGGGATCGTAAAAAAAAAAACCTCAAATGAAAACAAAAAGAAAGCCTCGGATAAGACACTATGATGACAATTATGCACCTGGCATATCCAGAGTCTTAATAAGGATGTTGCAAATATACAGCTGGTTGATGTACGCGAAAGATACAAGTTTGATTTCACCACAGGTCGGAACATGGTAGTTAGTAACACCAGATTTCAACACCACAACAATTATAAGGCTATGCAGCTGAGTCCCGATCAAATTAGACGCAACCAATATTGACGCGGACGACTATCTGTCGGAGCCAAGGTACGCACTAGTCTAAGCTTCCACACGTCCAAACATGCAACGAAGGCTGAACGTCGGTGAGCTTTAAGAACAGACCGCCGAAGCGTTCTTAGATAAAAGCAAACTGCTCCGGGAAACCTCTCTCTTCTTAAGATATATGTGAACAGTGGAACACATCACTCAGTCCATGAATACGGCAGCCAAGGAGGACATTTGTTATACATAACCTGTGACTAAGTCTTGGTACGACGAGGAGTGTCGACTCCTATCAACGAACTCTACATTCGGGAGCAACGCAAGGTCTTCGTAAATGCTGGACATAAAGTTACACTAGTTTCAGCATTTCCACCAATGCAACCAATGGAAAATTTAACCGATTTCAAAGTGCCAGAAGTTTTGAAGGTAACAGGCTTTCACTCAGCAAATGCACCATCGTTTGGCATGAGTACATTCGGCTGTTCCACCTGGACAACTGATTTGGTTGGCACTCCATCTCCACCATCCTATGTGCTACATATTTTTTTTTTTTTTTAAATGTGTTTTTTTTTATTGAATCTTCTCTTGATAAGAGACTAACAATAATTTATCAAATCTTAAATCTAGTTGTGTATTACACAAAGCCCCCCGGTTGGAGACTTATGTAGTTACAGCGGCCCTAAGAGCACATCACAGGGCTGGGAGGTCATTTCTCCTGAGTCGTGTTTGTATATGGAGTAGTGTTAGAGATCGTGCGAGTGGATTAGGGTGAGAATTGAGTTTACATTCATAGGTCTGCTTGAATCGATCTATTTCAGTTTTAACAGTTGGGATGTTAAGATCATTGTGAATGTTAGCATTGCGAATATACCAAGGTGCTCCGGTGAGAGTTCTAAGTATTTTTGATTGAGCTCTTTGTATTATATCCACGTTACTGGAACTCGCATTGCCCCATAACTGTGAGCCGTACGTCCAAATAGGCTTTATTACGGAGTTGTAAAGAAGCAATTTGTAGTCCAAGCTTAAGGGGGACCGCGGATTTATGAGCCAGTGTAGGGAGTTGGCTTTTAGCTTTATCTGTGTTTTTTTGGCTTCAATATGTTTACGATAGGTGAGCCGTCTTTCGAGATGAATACCGAGATGCACGACGTCATTGGCCTGTGGGATCACAATGTTGTTTAGAGTCAGCGATGGACAAGTACCTCTGTTTAGAGTGAATGTGACGTGTTTGCTTTTTTGCTCATTAACTTTTATACGCCAGTTAGCTAGCCACTCCTCGAGAAGAATGAGATGATCTGCTAGTAGTCTGGTTGCTCGTATTGGGCATCTAGATCTACTTAATATGGCTGTGTCATCAGCAAATGTGGATATTGTAAGTCTGTGATCCGTTGGTATGTCTGATGTGTATAGAACATATAACATAGGACCGAGAACGCTGCCTTGGGGTACTCCAGCTTTGATTTCAGACTCCTGTGTTATGTAGTCATTCTGACGTACCGTGAATACTCTATTGCTGAGGTATGATTCTAGAGTTTTGTGAGTATTTTGGGGTAGCAATACTTTTATTTTATACTTAAGTCCATCAAGCCAAACGCGGTCGAATGCTTGGGCTGCATCGAGAAAGATTGCGGAACAGTATTCGCGAAATTCGAACGCTGTTCTAATCTCCGAGGTTATTCGGTTTTCTTGTTCGATAGTGCCATGGTTTTCACGAAAACCAAATTGGTGGGTGGGAATAACGTTCTGCATGTGTGAGTTGATTTTTAAAAGAACCAACTTTTCGAACAGTTTGGATAGGCAGGATAGTAGGCTTATGGGTCTATATGACGCAGCCTGTGTTTTGTCCTTTCCGGGTTTCGGTATCATGACCATGACCGATTTTTTCCACTGAGTTGGAAAATATCCGCATTTAAAAATCGCGTTATACAATTTTGTGATATATGTCACAGCTGGACTGGGAAGCTCCATGATCATTTTTGGGGAGATTAAATCATGACCTACAGCCTTCTTGGGATTGAGCTGGGCTTTTATCACTTTATGAACTTCGTGGGTGTGAACTCTGAGAGGTTCAGAGTAGTTCGTGTTCGAAGGAGAGGGAAGAACAAAAGCGTTTGTTGACGGATTTGGCTGAAAAACAGTTCTTAAGTGGTTTGCAAAAACTTCCGCTTTATCTATGTCCGTGCGTGCCCACTTTCCAGTGTGGTCTCTTATGGGTGTAGAGACTATAGCTGGTGGTTTAATGTCTGCACGCGCTTTCCACAGGGGAAACTTTGAGCTTGTTGGGGAAAGACGTTCGATGTATCGTCTCTGAGTGAGTTTTTCCTCGAGTTTAAGAGCTTTGCTTAGCTCACGTGAAGCAATTCTTAGATTGTGCTTGGAGGTTGGAGATCTATGACACTGCCATTCCCTTCTTAAGTGCCGTTTCGTCATAACTAACAGTTCAATGTGACTGTTGGTTATACTGTGGTTCATCGAATTGGCTGTGGATGGTTGTGGTGTGGAGTGTTGAGCTGCAGCAGTGAGAACAGAACTCAGGGCACTGACAGAGTTTTCAATATCGATTTCGTTACTTATTGCTGGGTTCAGCTCGATATGACTGCTTATATACTTTTTATATTTGAGCCAGTTGGTTTTTTGTGAGGTGAGTTTATTGGGATACTCTTTCAGTTGAGGTTTTTCCAGTAAACTAAAAAGAACTGGAGAATGATCCGATGAGAGATCTGCAAGAGATTCAGCAGATATTAGATGACTTGAAATTCTTCGTGTTATTGCAAAATCAATGAGATCTGGGATTTTCATCGAATCTGTCGGCCAATATGTTGGAGTACAGGGCGAGACATAGTTAAGTTTGTTTTTGGTGTTTATAATTGCTTTGTAGAGCTGCTTTCCTTTGGGGTTTGAAAACCTTGAGCCCCAATGTGTATGCTTGGCATTATAATCTCCCGCGGCTATAAAGCGATCACCTAGAGTGTCGAAGAATTCGAGAAACTGTTTTTCAGATACCGTAAACCTTGGAGGGCAATAAATTGCCGATAGTGTTACACTACCAAACTTTGTTTGAACATTTATTGAGGTGGCTTGGAGATAATTGGTTGCAAATATCTGTAGAGAATGGTGTTTAATACGACTTCTTATGAGTATACCAGTTCCGCCGTGGGCTTTGCCATCTGGGTGGTTCGTGGAGTAGAACGCATACCCTGGAATTTTGAAGTTGTATTTATTCGTAAGATGTGTTTCTGCGAGAAGCAATACATCAATGTCTCTTACTTCGAGAAAATTTACGAGCTCTTTTTTGTGTCGGGAAACACCATTGGCATTCCAGAGACATATATTTATTTTTAAGCAAGACATTATTTGCTTTGTTGGGCTGCAAGCATCTGAATCAGAGTGTTTTGATTCCGCATCATTTCTTGCATTGTGTTTTGCATGAATGTCATGAAATTCATCATGCTTTGTTGCATTGAAGCAATCATTGATTCGATGCCATTGAGTGGTGTATTAGCATTTTGGGGAATGCTTTGTTGTTGTGGGTTTTGTGTGGAGGGGCCCACGGGTACCGTGTGGGAAACGGTTTGGCCATATGACTTTGCATCAGCTGGCTTTAGCCCTGATTTCAAGGCATTGGCAAAAGACACACCAGGGGTGGTTGTGTCAAAAGTATACGTTGGAGTGCGTGCAAATGACTCTACGGGGTGAGAGCGAGCAGAGGCAGTTCGCAGATGAAGGCGGTTTTTCAGCTCTTTGTACACAGGGCATCCTCTGTAATTAGCCGTGTGATTTCCTCCACAGTTGCTACATTTTTTCGCGTTGGAATCCAACTTGTTTGCTGTGCATGTAGCGGTATTGTGGAGTTCTCCACAGGCGACGCAGACAGAACGTAGAGTGCAGTAAGTCTTCGTGTGGCCAAACTCCTGACAGTTGGTGCATTGGACCGGGTTGTTGCGCTTGTGAGGTTCTTCTACTGAAATTCTGCGGTGCAGCAGGTATTTTAGATTGTAGATTGGGTGTACCTCGTTTTTTTTAAGTGGCCTACTTTCGGGTTCAAGCTCTACTTTAAACATGGGCTGCGGAATTTTATTTTTATTTATTATATTTATGGCTACTTTTGGGTTAAAGCCATTTTCTTGTAGTGCGCATACCACTTCGCTTGGAGTGACAGTTGGTTCAATGCCTTTGAGCACGACTTGAAGTCCTTTAGAGCTTTTCAGTTGGTATGTGTAGAAGTTTATTTTCAAATCTGTGAAATGTTTTGAAACTAAACGATAATTTTGTTCAGAGTAAATTTGAACCCTGGTCTCGTATATTGTTCCCTTCCTAATAGCAGTTATGTGGAAGTTATTGCTCCCAATGAGTTTTGCTATTGTGTTTACAATATTATTAGAGCTTTGCTCACGGACATATATTGGCGGTGGTTTGACACTCGCTTTTGTAGCCCCTTCATCTGCGCTGTTTTGTGAGTTGGATGCTTTGTCGCTTAGAATTGAGAATCTGTTGCGACTAAGTGGCGATTCGGTTTCGCTTGCATTGTTTCGTCGATTCAGCTTAGGTTTATTTCCTTTGTTCGACATTTGTGGGCTCAGCTTTCGCTTTATTTGAATGTAGCGATCTAAGCCTGTCTGTATCGCTGGAGTTTTTGTATTATTCTTTTGCTGCAGTCCGCTTTGAGATTGCGGTAAAATATTATTTTTAATCATTGCAGAAGATGTTGTGGCTGTAGTTGTTGTTGTGTTTGTTGATGTTGAGACTGTTGCTGTTGTTATAGCCGGAGACACATAAGTGATTGTTTGTGTGCTCGCAGCGTAGGGAAGAGAACAATTGACGAAATTTTCATTTAAGAGGGTGGGTGTTGGACACTCTTCAGCCCAAGTGAGTGGCCGTGTTGGGCCGTGAGTAGAGAGCGTTTGCTGCGTCGGTATAGTTAATGACAATACATTAACAATGCTAGTAGGGGGGACTGAAGTGGAAGCCGTGGATTTTAGTAATCTGTTAGGTTGAGAACTTGTACTCACCGCATCCATTTGGTTATGCATCATACCTGTTTCGTTGCTTTTGTTTAGGGCAGGGAGGGAAGTGGAGGGCAATTTGTGTTTGAAAAAAAAACTTTTCGCTTAAGTTTGTTTTTTTTTTTGATTGTTTTTTAGCACTTGCACAAATTAAACTTAGAGCCTGTTACTATAGCTATTAGCAAATATGCTTTCATAACTAGGCCTAACTAAACCGAATTATTGCGGAGCACTAGCAGACACGTCCGATCGGTTTGATGGTTAACGTACCCATTATATGTGCTACATATAATGTGAAAATACTCGGACCATATGTCATTCTCAGAACGCATGGGAAATTTAATTTCACCCAAGAATCAACATTTCTCTTATCTACCACAACAGACAATAATCTATAGACATGTTTTTCCCAAAAAAAAAGCAATCTTTGCAGAAGGCACGCTTGAATACTGCGGTGGTGCTATTAAATGAACATGTCTCACTTTCCTCATCGCGTCCATATGCACCAAATATGATCGGAGTCGGTGGCATGCATATTAATCGGACACGTACACCTCTACCCGCTGATATTGAAGATTTTATAAATGGCGCTAAGCACGGCATTATCTATTTTTCAGTGGTCTCAAACAATCAACCGCATAAATCGGATAATATATTTTTTAGAGACTAAAAAAAAAATGCATAAAAATGTTTTAGCGCTTATAACTCATCGTGGGCTACTGAGCATTATGGAAGCGATTTATCATGACAAACCATTCATGAATGGTTTGCCCTTTTTCGGTGATCAATTTATGAATATGGCACGCGCTACAGAACGTGGTTACGCTATAAAACTATTCTACGATGAACTCACGGTGTACTCATTGCTGCTGTAAGCCGATTCACATGAACCGAGTTATACACAATTGGTGCGTGATTTGTCAGAAAGATACAGAGTTCAAAAGGAAACACCGTTGGAACGTGCCATCTATTGGGTGGAACATGTCACAAGGCATAAAGGAGCCAAATATTTGCGTAGCGCCGCGTAGGATTTGAATTTTATACAATATCATAATATATTGATCTTATTTGCCGGCTTACATTGAAGAATCCACAAAAAATTTTGGTTTTAACAATAACTTGAAGTTTTCAAAAAGTTATATACCAACTACATATAATCAATGAACAAAATCGCCATAGCTAAAGATAAAATGATCGGCTCCACAATCATATAAACCCGCTGGCTTCAGCTTTTGGAGACAATTCAATCAGAAGGCGCCTCAATAGGCTTCACCCAAACGATCTATTAAGAAGTTAATAAAATTCTGAATTTTTTTCTAATTAAATAATTACAATTGTATTAATTTATTAATATATATAATCTTCTTGTCATTTTTTCCTATCACTAATATGTTTAAAGTTTCTAAAGTTAATTTATTTTTTTCTTTTTTCCAGAGAAATATAATTTTTTTATTTATGAATTTAATTATTAATTTAAGAATGAAAGCCGTCCAAATAGTCGTACAATTTTGCAATAACTATTAAGAATAAATGGAGTAATTTGTGTAGAATAATCAATTAAACAGTTGAGAACTTTTATAGGTAATTCAGAACAATTAAAATATTCTTACAGTCGCTGAATTTGTGGCGCGTGGAAACAATTATTATTTATTGAACATTCGTTTTATAAAAAAACTTCTATGCTCTAATATTTATATTTTGTTATAAATTAATCAAAATTAAAATGAATTTTCAAAATGTTTAATCTTATTGAACTTGAGAACGTGTGTTAATGGGTTAGTTGCCGAACTCTACTGCAAATAATTTAAAATCATATTTTATATAAAAATTATAAAAGATCTTCATCAAATTATGTTGTAAATATTTTTTCATTGTTTTTTTCAGTTTACTTCATATTTTTTTGTTTAATAATGAGTTAGCTTTAGCTGCTGAAAATGCTGGAGTTATTGTTAATTGATTTTAATTCAAAATTGTTAAGATTAAATTTTTGTGACGTCTGTGCAGATGCTTTTTTTTTAAATTTTATTAGAGGACCCTTCATGTGGTGTTAGTTTTGAATGCTGTTATCCGAGCACTTGATGAACTAAGCACTCAAATAGAGTAAGAAGCTTCACAGTCGTAGACAGATTAATAGAAGTGATTTGCGATGCTGTCCAAAATTATTGACTCAAGTCTACCACATTTGAAAAGTTACACGATCAAGGCTCCTGCGGCTCATGTTGCGCCTAAGATCCTGTTGAGGCTATATCCAATAGTGTGAGAATTATGCGCTGATGATACTCTTCCTTCTTAATAACCATTATAATATTTGCTAAGTTACATTGGTGTGCATCATTGCTAAACTGGGCAAAAAGCCAGTAGCAACAGTTTCATCATATTTCTTTTAATTGACACCAGCGAAACTGCCTCCAACACACATGCCAACACGCTTATAAAATCGATTATGCTAAAGACAAACACTGCGACGCAAAGCCCAATTCCACTGTTCACTATAAACAGGGTACACTTCGTGAGACATAGAGAAATGGGACTGTCAAAAGCATCTCCAACGTATATAAAGATTAAAATTTTAAAGCTTCATAGTCGGTGAAGGCATCTTCGATGTCTTCATTTGGCTTTGTCTCTGTATATACTGGATATTGCGACCAGTGAAGCAAGGCTTGCGTCGCAGCGTTTGTCTTTAGCATAATCGATTTTATTATTAGTTTGCGACTTGATTTAGCAGTTTAGTGTACTTTTGTTTGGTGAGCGGCTGCTATTTGTTGATGTTTGAATAGCAATGACATCTCTGTAGTATAAAGAAAAAATAGTTACATGATAAATTATGACTTTAAAAAATAAAATGCATTGAACTCTACACATAATAAGACTGCTGGTTGGCCTTTTGATGACCAATACTTTCAAGTGTTTGAGCAAGTCCTCAAAATCCATATGTATGGGAACAGGATATCAAATTGTAAGCCAAAGAGTCACCTACAATCAAAGAAATAAAATAAAATAATATGTATTTTAAATCATTACAATGGCAGCAGCTAAAACGTTGATTGATGCTTACTCTATCAGTTATTGCCTCAACAGCATCCAAAGCACAACATGAGCTGCTCGAACGTAATCGCGTACCTCTTCAACTGTGGTAGACTAGAACCAAATAAATTGTGCAGCCTTATGCCTCATTTTGAAATCAGCTTCCTCAGCTTTTAATATTTGCAGAACATCTCGTTCATCGAGCCATGCGACAAATTTTCGAGAGTATTTCCATAGAATTGTCGAGTAATATATTTTGAAGACGTTTTTTTTAACTGCTGCAATGAAGGCAGACTCTCATTGGTTGTGCAATTAAATTTATTTTTTTATATTAAACAATCAGTATTTATTATAAAATATGAAAATTTTTTATTTACATATTAACTTTAAAATCACTTTGGATTTTTTAAGTCCAACACTTTCAACAGCTAAAGCTAAACTGTTCAAATGAAATTAATTTTTTCAGTGATTGTTTTTTTCAGACTTTTGTTTCAATTAGGGACAACGCTGAACTTTAAAATAATACACAAACATTTGTTTCGATTGCAAACACTTTAAGATTTGTGCGACATTTCAACACTACAAAAACTGAGTTTGGATCGGTTATGCTCTTATATACGATTTCTTTTAATTTCGACGACATTTTACTTTATTTAATTTAGATGTATTCCGATTCACTTATATTTTGTATATAGAAATAACCCACCTTTTTGGAGGCAGAACGAGATAGAAATACAAAGTATGAATCAAATTGGTGGTCCCATGCCCTATATTTATGAAGGATAAAGTGATGCTCCGTAAACTTCAGATATGATTGGGCTTTTGGGACTGGTAGCAAATTTTTAATTTTACATAAACAAAGAATGAAATAAATAAAATAATTTCACTAAAAAAAGATCTTATATGATAGTTTGGAAGCTATTGTAAATACTTACAATGGGAGGGAGGTAGGTTGACGCTTTAGTTGTGAGAAAAGCGAAAAGGAGAGTCGAAATATCCAAACTAGAAGGCTCTACCTTAGAAAGTCGTCAAGTTAACGATGTTTATATGGGCAGCCAGACAGACGGAAATGTTTATATGGACTGGATGTTTCTATGGGTGCTACCCCTTTTTGTCGTACGATTTGAACCTTAATGGAATATAAAATGTACGAATAATATTTCTAATTAAATGAATAAAATAAGAAACATTTTGTTCATACAAAAATTCAGTAAGGAGGGACAGATTGGTGTAGCCCCAATTGGCTACCCATTTTAGTGGTCCGATTTGGATCTTTATAGATTAAATTATTAGGATTGATGTAAACTACTAACATATCTAACATTAGTATAGAACCAACCCCCTTTAGGAAAAGGAAGTAGGCTTTTACATTGAATACAACTTATGTGAAGAAGGCATAGCAGCGTCTAAATATCCACTCTAAAATGCTTTATCTGTTATAATTTCCAAATTCTTGTTGTTAATATGGATAGCTGGGCAGACGGATATTATTATTTATTACAACTACATAAAAACAAAACAGTTTATTTAATATAATCTAGTATAAGTTACTATACTGAAAACATTTCTAAAACTTATCGCTTAAAAAGAGGAAATTTTCGACAACCCTTTGTAGGATTTTTGTTTGGTCGCCTAGTTTACCGACTGTGCCTCGACTCACAGCCATGGAGTGCTAGAAGCAGTAGCAATTAGAAGTTCAGAGTTAAGAACAGATTTTTTATATAGTTTAAAGAAGAATTGTAGATGACATTATTTGATATAGGTATAGCAGAGAGAGCGAAGTAAGCACAGTTTGTTGTCCAAAAAAAAAAAATAATCATAAAGGCACATAGTTATGCGTAAAGCGTGTTTAAAGATGAAGATTGAAGTAAAATGAAGGCAAAACAAACTTCCCCGCCAATATTTTGTGAAGGAAAACGAGAGACCGTCGAGCAGATAGAGTCGGAATATCAATAAGTTGCAATCGTCCTGTCTATATCGACTAGAGTTTGAATGCTGATCAAGAATATATACTCTTAATGCCTTCTTTTTCGTTACATACATTTTCACAAATTGTATATACCCGTTTAACTTATGAATAAAGGGTATAAAAAATAAACAAAACAAAAGCGCGCGCATATACATTGACAAAAACCTTAACCCTGAGGCATTTCGGATAGTTTACTTAAATATTTTTAACATTTATTTATTTGTTAAATTATTGTAGTTTGGCGTATTGTTGTTGTTATTGCATGATTTGGCTAAATTAGAAATAATTACAATTATAATTTTTATACTTATCTATTTTCATAATACTTTATAGATTTTAGGTTCACTGACCCCCTCAAAAAAAAGGAAGTCAAATTGATTTTAAATTTTAGTTGATTGATTATGTATTTTTTTTTTTTTTGATTTAATTGACGCTACTGCAGCCTCTATTTATCTCATCATCATTAATAATTTTATTATTGTAATATCAAGGCGTGTATTAATGATGACTTGCAGCGCCTTCATTGTTAACAGAAAAATAATTCGAATCAAATTTTTTCAATGATGTGCAATTGATATCGGATTGTAGAAGAAAAATCACCATTCGATAATAAATATTTTCAGCAAATATAAACGTCATCAACAGGCATTAGTCATAAAGATATTTTAACAACCTAAATGGTTTATTTATACCCTACACAAAATATATATGTAGCGCGAATAATGGATTCATTGAAATAAGGAAAATGTATGTAATATCTCTGTGTGAGAAAAGGTTTATTTGAGTAGAAAAGACATAGAGAATCTAAATTTAAGTAATAAGATTCTCTATATGTCGCACTGTTATTAAAGTATCTTTATAACTTCAAGATAGTTTGTTGATAAAATTTTCTATAGTACGAACTCGTTTTCAAAACCAAAAAATCTGTTTAGGTTTAGAAGGAATCATGACCAAACTGAGAAATGTTATCTGATTGTTACCTCACATTAAATGCTTTTTATAAAAAACAATATTGTACGACAGTTTTTCTTGGTATACCGGCATTCTATGTAAAATTAAAACTCTACTTCCTGCGCCTTTCTCGAAAATTTTTATTTAACAACATACTAAATCAGCAGTCGTCATCCAATCCAAGCTGGCGTCGCACAAGGCTGTGTGCTGGGCACGTTTTGAGCTGAAATTAGTGTGATTGGCTTTGGTGCTGCAGAGGTTGGCACATGTGCTGCTCGTTGGGATGATATAATTGTACTTCGTTGCAGGCAGCTGATACAGCAGCTGTAATTTATTTTTGGTAGTCGCGCGACTCATTCGATGATTCTGACTCACAACTTAACTGATTCGCAATCTGTTTCGGTGCCAAAACTGTTACTTGTTACGTCAGAAAAAGACCTCTTCCTGCGTTTTAATTTCTCATGATGACAACAAAAGCTTCCTTTTTCTTCATCCGTACGTTTTTCGTCTGTACAGTCCATTGACTACAGACAATTCACAGCAAACATATAAATCTTTTTGATAAATACAAATTTCAAAAATCGCCAAAGATGAAGAAGACAACTGTTAACCGTCAACTTGAACTACTACTAGTTGCAAGAACCATCGACAGATGAGTCAGATGTAGTATTGCTGCATGGTGCCGATTGGAACGGCTTTATCACCGGCACATCTAGCATTTCAACCATCTTATCTGACGCTATCTGATGTCAGTAAACTGTAGACAACGTTGCTGCATGCAAGCAGCGCTCCTGCTACAACGTCTATGCAGTCAATAGCTCTAATTGTAAAGGTTTGACCAATTATATCTGCTTCTGAAATTTTGACTAGTATAACACCAGCTTCTGGTGTTAATGCTCGAATGAAAAAATCATTGTTGATTGTTGCAAGCCATAAACATGTTTTTGTGTCAAGATTTAACGAGGCGACCACTGTGGAACACATAATAGAGTTTATAACTTCCAACTGCGTCCTGAATTCTAGAAATTTTGTCATTCCAAATATTTAGTCTCAACTATTGTTTAAACAAAATTCGATCAACCTCTGAAGAACTTTGGTAAGGAATATCTCCCAAAAAATAAAGCAATATCATTTTTATTTTTATTTTATTATCAGTTCATTCATTCATCAGTGTTAACGCAGAAGCAAATTGTTTTAGTCATAGTAGTTAAAGTGAGGTCACACTGTAATGTCCTCAAAAGAGGGATTTTTGCATCATTAGCAGTTCTTGGCATATAAAGGTTATCATGCTGACTTCTCATGCTTCTCAAGCGCAACTCTGACGTGCAACCTGATTTTCAGGAGATCAGAATTAAAATTGCCATTCATGGCGGCGCTGCCTTGCCGACCTACATGAGAGGTTGTTATTGATGAGACTCCAAATTTTTCTACGCATCGTACCCGTAAAGTCAGCAAAACCACAGAGCGAGATGCACAAAAAGTGCGAGGAAGGGGAATTCTGCACTACAGAATCATGTCCTTGCAATCTCTGACATTGCTTCTGCGACAGCAGCATGTATTTATAATCTATTAAAACGATAAGGATTACTGGCTGTGAAAAGTCCTCTTTTAATGCATATGGAATACAGAGTACGATTACCTGAAAGTCAAAAACTTTGTTTATCAACACTTAAAAAAATACAACTTGGTCGCCCTGTTCAAAGCGACTAATGCTCCTGGGCGGAGCGCATACAACCGAGTTGAGCGGCACATGGCCCCCTGAGCAAATGACTGTCAGGCAACATCCTGCCGCATGAACATTTTTGTTCTCATCTCTGCAACAAAGGTATTACCATTGATGATGATTTGAAAAAATGAAATTTTTAGGGCGCTGGAGAGACACTTGCTAAGTAGACTCGTGGTACCTAGTCAGCTATACAAAGGATCATGCAATTTTTCACCACATATGTGAGGTGGTCTATTGATCTATCGTAAAAATCCTTACTTGGCTATAACGTAACGTTTAAAAAATTAACCTTGCCTAAATGGTCTTGGATCAGTTGTATCGATTCTGAATTACTTTCGTATTATTAGGAGCACAACACCGAGAATACCCAAATTCGGGCTATAAGAAAGAAAAAGCGAATAAGAAGCTTAATATCGAAGCCCTAAAGCACCCTTAAACAGCCGCTTATTACTCGATTTCGTTGAGCTATAAGCTACAATACTGTGCGGTTCTAAATAGTGACTTGCGCTGAAAAAGCTCTATGTTCTACTGACTTCAGCCTAGGATTTGCTGGGACCGCAAATACCGAATTAGTGTCTTAATCAGATAACAGCATCTTTCGCTTTGCATTAAGTCACATAATTTGTAAAGCAAGAAAATCCAAAAATTAAGAAAAAAACGTTGCAGATGAGTGTGTGCGACTTCGAGATTCCCTGTACACCGTAGCTCAAATTTGTATGCGCGATTTACTCCAATCTTATATTAAAAAGAGGGACAGATTTGTATGGGGTTACACTTTCTAGTGGATTGATTTGGACGCATATGGAATATTTCTTTAAAATAAAAAAAGGGAAAACAATCTTTCTTGGATGTTTAAAAAAAATGTCGTAAATGAAACCTTCATCGAGAGTCCAGTTTGTTTGGCAGCTATCTCTTAGGAAGGATTTGACAAGGTGCCAGTATAGGCTTGACTCTCGTTCCTGATCAAAATAATGTATTTTCTATAAAATATGTCTTAAAATTATTAATATAATGAGATTTCCCTGGACTATCGGACATTATACTTTTTTTGTGGTGCTTTATTACCTTAAGCTGTTAGGTTTATTTAAATATTTTTTTTTTCTATAAAATATCAAGTAATGAAACTTGCATCTGCATGCATTGCGGTCCTAAGCAATCTTTTAATCATTGCTTTTAACTAATTTTATATATGCATAATTTTTATTATCACTTAATAATGTCACCAATATTTTGTTAATCTGTACAAACTATCCGTTAGACTATATATACCTTTCAATATTATTATATGCGAAGGGTATGCGATAAAGCAAAACCATTTGTCTCTGACTCGCTTACTTGCAAAAGCACAGCCAAACAAACACACCCTAAATTATTGTAATTCAATTGGCTCGCGAATTGCTCGACTTGGCTTATCTGGACCAGGAAGCATTGCATCAAAAGAAATGCAACAATCTAGCGCCGCAGCATGTGCTGCATGCAACAATGCACCGCCCAGCAGTAAACGACGCGGGGCCGTTTCGCGAGTAATTTAGTGGGAAGGCCTGCTAAACAGTTTGTATTGCCACAAAGTGGGTCAAAATGTTTTGGCCAACTTTTTTCGCTCTCTTTCTTTCTCTTTCACTCTATTTTGCTTGCACTAATGTGGCGCAAATAATATAGTTCAATGGGTTACTGTGCCGCAAGCGAGCGTTTAAATGGTGCGATAAGTCCCAACAACATTCAACTACAAACAGCGACGCAGACGACGACGACGACGACATTAATTGTGAATGTACGTACAGCCTGAGTAAAGATCTTTTTGCGCTGATTTAGGCGCCGTGCATTTGCATTTTTAATTATTTATTTAAGATTTATCAACGCAAGACAAACAAATGTGTATACGGTGGCTTTTTTGTGCCATGTACTAGACAAGAGATTATCTTAAGTGGTCATCTATGTTAAAAAAAAAAGACCAAGTCAAATTGTTTTGTATGTCTACGCAATGTGTTTCTTTTTTTCAGTAGCTTTTCGGCTCATTGCGCTGTCAATTAAAATCACAAAAAATACTTCAAATAACACTTGAACTAACTACTGCATCCGCTCTTCAAGTTTACAAGAAAATGCCAATAAGCATAGTTGATGGACAGCAATCCGCAAAAATTTGCGATTTGACCTTCTGCAAGAAGATAAAGAAAACAAAAAATAATACAACGATTGAACCGATGCTTTTATGCCCTTCTAAAGCATTAAAAGAATTGACCTCTAGAACGTGAGCAGCATAGTCAAATAGACTTGCTAATGAACGGCTTTGGCTCGACTTTAGAAGTCGTAGAATAGTTTAAGTTAGGTAAATATCAAGTTTACCTAGACCCAGTTAGCACAGAGGATGCATCTTCCCGTAGATTCAATGAAACGTAAAAGGTTCTCTACTGGTTGGTTTTTCAGAATTTCTTCGGATGCGTTTGTTTAACAAAGCAAGGCAAATTACATAGAAAGTGTTAACTATATTCTACTTTCTCTCCCTGACAGGAGAAATGTCTCCATTGGGTCGATCGGCCAATAATACAGAGCCTTTTATCCTGTTCCCGTTCAAGATGTCCACTTCGGCTGATTTTGCGGCTGAGCACGCTTGAGAGACAAAACAGAATGGTGTTCTTGTCAACTAACTGGTCGTTATATCCATGGTGTTCCAAATAAATTCTTAGAGGATCTCCTAAAAGGTCTGCTAACATTCGTCTTGCAAGAGTCACGGTCAGCGCTGATCTTGATTACAGCCAGACTGCTTGACATATTCCTTTGGAGTTTTCTCCACAGTGCTAATCAATTTAACCGACTGTCAGAATGCATTACAGTTAAGTAGGCGATATGAGTGCTGTGTTGCCAATTCCTTCGTGATAACGTCAGTACCTGTGTCCTCATACTTCTTAAATACGGTTGAGAGTTCGACTCGCTTTCTGGGGGTTCCATTTCTCCAGTATTCCCTGGAGAAAAGCGAAAATAGTGTTACATAGCATGACTAGCCTGACTGCTTGGGGAGATTGACTGCTTAGGAAGACTGACTGATTGGGAAGTGGTTACCAAGCAGCATAGGAAAGCTTCACTTTCTACTTTATGGAGTTATACTTATGGATTTGATATTAACCAATTTTATTTGATATTAACAATCAGCCTTCCTTTACAGTTCCTGCTGAAGATGATAGAAAAGGACTGGATCACCATATAAGAGAAGGCGCGAAGCTAACCATGGAGGCGTGTCTTTGTTCACATTGTGGGCCACATAAACTGGACTTAATGTCAATGCGAACAAGGCAGACCTCAAATTTTTGAATAATAGGTACAAGCAGCCGCAATTGACCTCCAATGTTATGGAGATAAAATGTGGAAGAAATGGTTAAAAAAAAAGCCATTGCGTTCTATGCATAGCAAAAGATACTGAGCAGCTCATTCAACCTTTCACCAATACTGATGCATTGCATCTACAGTGCAGTACAGTAGGTGCTCCGGTGGTAAGCTACGAAGAAGACTACATATCTAAGGATTACGAAAATGGACAGTTGAGATCCATCTCCATCAAAGCACAGGGAATGATGGTAAGAGTTTCTCTTCCTTAAAAGAATTCTTGTATTCACTCAAAGTTTCTATATAAGAAACATGACTGTAAAAATGAATTATTAACATATTTCAGTTGGTAGGAAGTTCTGCCAAAGCTCGGATTGCATGACTCCCAAAACGTACTTTTCACCAACACAAACCTCACTGGACCCAGAAAAATGGAGCACAGGCGTGGACCAGCGTGCAATACAAATATTTACAGAAAGAATTGCAATCGATTCCAGTTGAAAGCCTTCGTCTTAACAAAATCTGCAGAAATCAGGATATACACCTATTAAATGTCATTGGGACAACAGATCTAACTTTTCAAACTGTAGGAGACTGTCTGGGATAGAGCTGAAGAAAAAAATTAGAATAACACTATCTGCTGCAGCATATCCAGAATAATGTGAAAACGAAGAAAAAATACTCGCACTTGAGCTAGTTCCAGGGAAGTGCTATTAGACATTCTAATAGGTAACTAACTATCTATAGCCCATTCGAAAAAGCTGATCATATTTAACAGGCATGGCTGTGGAATATACATATAAGGAACGAGAAGTCATGAAAATACATCATTGGCTACTGCACAACAATCGCATCATCAAGATCCAAACATATTGTCAATGCATGTCTTGCGTAACTGGAACAGGTAGCCAGTGGGACTAGGAACCAACTATTGCCATTCGCACGAATTCTACAAGACTATATAAGTTCACTGTTAACTCCTTGGGTTAGTTCACATGTAGCTCATTTTAAACCTCATTTAGGCCGATCATAAAGACTGACGTGTGATTCAAGGCACAGAAGTAAGGATACGGAAAATTCTGTTTTTTACCATAATTATTTTGTTGTATGGATGTACATGTGCCTTGTGAGCCAAGGTTGTATGTGCATACTCAGAACACAGTTATTTCACCTCTGGAATCTTTGCATTCGATTGAAGTTCATAAATTAAATTTGGTCAATGGAATCGGGGGAATTAATTCTATTAAGTTTGGACCAAATCGGAGAGGACAATGCCAAGCCGCCTATATAAGAGATACAGCAATTAAATGTGGTATGTATACATGGTAATAGGGTTGAGTAATGGAGGGAAGTAAGATACATTCGACAAGTGAGAACATTTTGGTTTAATTGGGCGTAGGCTTTATTGATATCAGAAAATGTTTGAGTTGTAGGTTGGTTTTCGTCACTTGGCTTTATATCGTTATGTCCATTTATATATTATTTTCATTAATGTCGGGATATGGAATAGTATTTATCCAAATAAAAGCAGTTACATTTGACATATAATAGTTAGAGCTACTCTGGTGAATGAAAAATGGAATATCTCTAATTTTGTTTTTTTATTCATATTTCAGAAATAACGCAATAGGCTTATGGTAACTAAAATATGAAATGAATCCGGAATTTTGGAGAACACATCATCAATTGTTGAGCCATATCTATTTGTCGGTTCTTTTCGGTCATTTTTGATAGTGTGTTGGAAATTTATTACATAGAAATTGAATCAGAGGTGGAGCAATGTCTTACAATAGCAAAATATTATTGATTAATGATTCTTGGATATCCGTGGCGTGTTATCAAAGGCTCTGACAGAAAGTCATGATTGACAGACCATTCCTTGTGTTAAGAAAATTCAAATTCATGCTTTGGTTTGTCTCAAACCGAATCAAAGATAATATTTTGAACTCTTATTGTAGGGAAACGACTGAAACCTCTTGTTTGCTTTTTGTGAGGGCTCATTATTTGCTGTCACAATACACAGCCCATCAATATTTGTTGCCAAATATGAGCAAAGATAAAAGTTAAATGCGCGTGAATTAAATTCAAGGTAAAGCGCTGATATATTAAATTTAATATGAGAAAGTTAAGAGCGTCTATTAGCAAAGACTCTTGCAGTCACGACCTAATTTCTTTTGGTTTTATTGCAATAAATAGAGTTAAACATAAGCGAACAAAATTAATTTGGATCTCCTACTATTTCAGCAACTTACACTGCAGATAAACGAATTTCAACCATTGCAAAACAGTTCAAATTATTGAATTTTTTTTTTTTTTATAATATATGTACTTCAGTACAATATATTATGGATTCACTTAAAATTGGATGAAGCGAATGTCTCGTCTCAATGATCAAATAATTAAAAGTTTAAAATGATCCGTCTCGAATAAGTCCCAATATCTCCCAATATGAACAGGGGATATCCAATTTTATGTTCTTTCACATTTTGAATAAACGTTTCAATACCTTTTTAGTTATATATAACACGTCTCGATCTGAATTATACGAGACTGCCCCTTCAAGTGGTTCCATATTGAAATATTTTAGAATTTGGGTAAATCTTAGAATTTGAGTAAATTGGGCATTTTTAGCTAAAATAACATGAACAAAAATTTTCTATATAAAATTTCAGAAAGGAGTAGCGGGTTGGTTCTAATCTTACAATCGAAACTTGAATGAACTATCTATTATAGCGTCCTAGTTCGCGTTGTTCATTCGGACAGGCAGACTGATGGAGCGCTAGACAGACTGACATGTCCATATCAATCGCCGATTGTTGATATATATAATTTATGAAGTCTACATCCCCTCCAACTGCCTGTTACATACATTTGCAACAACTAAATATACCCTTTTACACTATGACAACAGAGTACAAAAAGTTACACTATTTGAAGTATTTGCATGCCAGAAATTTGGAATTGTTTCATTTTAATTATGCTTTTTACTGCATATTATTCAGTTAGGCAGCATATATGGCATACAATTTAAATATGCTCAACCTGCAACATAAAATTTTTTTATTATTCTTGCATTCTAAAACGCCAGCAGTGCGAAAATATAATTAAATTTTGTCCGCTTTACAGACGATTTCTAGTTTTTTCAACATTTAAGCATATATTTTTTTGCAGCTGCAACTTGTTGCCATATTTTACATATATTTAGTTTATATGCGCCGAGTTTGCGTAATTTTTGTGTTTGGCTTTTTAAGCGTTTGGACATGCCACTCTGGTTCAACAGTCGACTTAGTTACACTTACTATGCACACACATCGACGTAGTTATAACAATAAGCGCAGTCAGTACAGTGTCGCCAGTTTAGCATGACGCATGCGCCGCCTGTTCAGTTGTCCGTCCGTCTGTCTGTCTGCACAAAATATGTCAGCTGACTGCAAGTCTGTCTGCAGAAACTTGACTTGACTGACGCATGATTGACTTGGGTTTGATTTGAAGTTAGTTAAATGGAGCAGAGCAACACAGCCAAGATTAACTTAAACTGCTCTCTTCTTAGCCACAGGCGTCTCAAGGCATTTACAACGATTTTTGCGCTTTAAAATTTTATTACGCCAAAAAAATAAATCGCTTCTCGTATAATTTGGAATTATTTTTGGTTTTCATGTCTGCTTGTTGAAAATTGAATTCGTTAAACTGATACAAATATAATTTGAGGCGAGCTATTAATAATAGTTATTGCTATAAAAATTGGTTTGCAATTTGCTTCATTTTATATATAGTATAGCACATATAAAATAATTTTGGATTTATAATTGAATAAAGCTTTTGGTATTCGATTAAATATTAAATTGATTAGAAATTAATTTGATGTTTCTTTATATAAACTTTGAGGTTTATTGTAGAATTTATTGTATGGCATTTTATTATTTCCATTATTTTCATTTCCGTAATTAGTGTTCAAGCAATAGCCATGAAGTGTATTTAATTGGATTAAGTTCTTAGCGTAAATAACTTCTTATTGGCAATTTAAATCTTCCGCCTAAATGACTTATATGCGTTGTAAATATTATTATTTACAGTCTTAACAACTTAAGGCATTTAAGTATTAATTACAACAACTTCTAATTAAGCATAAAAAACTTTTAAATGCTTTGAATTACTTGGCACAGATAAACCTTGAAATAATTACAAATTCTATTATCTTCTATATATGTATATAAATGTTGGCTTAATCTTTGAAATTTAATCACACAAGAACTACTGAGCCAATTAATTTATTTTTTTTTTTTGCTATATAATGCTTATTTGTTTGTTTTTTTTTAATTGCGCAAAAAGTGACTCGGGGTAACTGCGAAGAGTCGACGCATACTAGTTTGAAATTACAGAAGATATTTAGTATCTATATTTAGTGAACAAGAATTACGAACTTCAATGTCATTTTTCTTAAAAAGAATTCGAGGGACCTTATTAGGTACCGCATTGCTACATATTTCTTTAATATAATATTTAATCACTGCATGTCGTAAAGAAGTACCGAAACTATTGCAGTAGTAAGTGCTTTAATTCAAAAAGATCCAAATTTGAAATTTGTTTATTTCACGCTGTTGCCAGAATTTGAGAATATCCAAAAACCACATGGTGCAAAGTTTGCATAAAGATCTTGGCTTATATTTTAAAAAGATCGAATTAACTTAAGAGCTGAAATTCCATTATCATTTGCCATTAAGTCTTAGGTGGCATTCTCACCTCATTCGGCCATGGCGCTCCAGTTGTTTGGAAAAAAACAAATACGGACAGATGAATTCAACACATGCCCAATCGTCCTCTCTTACATCATCCACCATACGAACCATGAGTGCTGAAGCTATTTCATCTATTCGATTGAGGTGACCAGCCCAGTGTAGCCGATGGAATGATACAGGTACCAAGTACTTCGTCTTGTCCTCAATCACCGCTAGACCAATGAGCCAAGAATGTTTTTCAATCTCTGAGAATTCAAAAAATCGCACGACAGCGCATCGTCCTGTCTGATACCTCTCTTGATAACAAAGGGTTCGGAGAGGTTTTTCCCCACCCTAACAACGCTTTGTGTGTGATATAACATCGTCATGCAAAGAAGTACGATCTTTGATACCTAGTATACCTAGGGCTTTACAGTCGAAAAATAGGTGATGTGTGTCTTTGCTTAACTCTCGGGTCTTTTCCAGGATTGGTCGAAATGTGATTATTTGGTCACTGATCGACCTTTTTGGTCTGAAGTCACATTGATATCGTCCTATCAGTGAATCGGTATATGGCTTCAGCCTATTACACAATACGTGCAACAGAGTCTTATATCCAATGGAAAGAACTTATTCCGCAGTAGTTGGCGCAAACAGCGGGGTCTCCTTTCTTAAAGATAGGACGGAGAACACTGAGATTCCAGTCATTGGGTATGCGTTCATCGGACCATCTTTGCATAAAAGTTGGTGCAAACTCCTAACTCACTCTTCGCCGCCGGCAGCCCATCAGAGCCTGCCGCTTTGTTATTTTTCAGCTTTTTAATAACTGAATCGACCTCGTTATAGTCCGGTGGCTCTACAATAGTGCCATCATTAACTGGTGGTTTCAGTGTCATTTCTCTATCCGCGGAATTATGTGCTTCATCGCCTCCAAGTTGGTTGGAAAAATGACTCCTCCATAATCTCAGCGATTCCTGTTCATCTGGTTACAACCAGATTCCCATTTTCAACCTTACAGAAAGTTACTACGGGTTTAAAAACCTTCAGTCAGACGCTTCACCTTTCGATAGAATTATCGCGCTTCATTTCTGTCACGTAACATCACAACATCCTCAAACTCAAGCCTTTCTGGTTCACTTTTCTTGCGTCTGAAACAGAGATCGGAGGTACGCTGCGTTCTTCTCAGCAGCAGCATTGCGACACTCTTCATCGTACTAAGAATTAGTCACAGATGTTGTATACCCAATGACCTCTTTGGCAGCGAAATCCATGGATATCTTCACAATACGGAGACGTTTCCCGGAGCAGTCAAGAGAGTGTGGCTAAGGCTTCGGCGATCTAATATTCTAGTGTGCCATGCTTACAATGAGATGTTAAAATCTGTTGCTGCTAACAATCATGTTACGAACTGCGGAGAAATCCATTTGCCTCTCTCCATTTTTGAAGCTTGTGTCATGAAGGCTACATTTTCCGGCGGTTGGGGCAAAGATTTCTTATTTTCTTATATTAAAATATTTGTTCTAGAATCTGGGAAATTGGGACTCATTTACAGAAGTTCACATTGTGAGGAAAGTTGCTGATTGCCATTCTCCAATGAAAACAATAAGGAAGCGTCGGATGGAATCCTTTGATGACGACCTCCGCAAACGTTATAAGGACTACGATTACAGATATGCACCTGGAATGTCCGCCCCCCTAATTGGGATGGTGAAAATATCCAGCTGATTGATGTCTTCGAAAGATGCAAGGCTGACATCACTGCAATCCAAGAAATCCTATGGATAGGATAGGGTTGCTCTAAAAAAGCATCCTGTGACATCTACTATAGCTGTTATGAGAGTAAGCTCGAACTTGGATGCGGGCTCATGGTAAGTAGAAAACTATGTAGCTTCGTCTCCAGCTCACGCCATTTGACGAGCGCCTAGCTGCGATACGCATCAAGTCTAAATATTCTAAAATAAGCCTGATTTATGCGCACGCCCCGACGGAAGAGAAAGACGACGATGCTAAAGATGAGTTCTGTGAGCGCTTGGAACGTCTGTACGAGCGCTGTCCCAAACACGATGTCAAAATCGTTTGGGAAGGAAGGAATCTTTGACCCAACCTTCGAAAAATTTAGCTTTCACGACACTTCCTCTACGATTGGAGAGGCTATATGGATGAGTCCAGATCAAATTACACGCAACCAATTTGATCATGTTTTGATTGACGGAAGGCACGCATCAAGCGTGTTGGACGTGCGAACGTTATGTGGTGCCAAGATTGACTTGGACCACTATCTTGTCACAGCCATGGTACACACTAGGCTCAGCGTAGTGCACGCGGCACGTTCCAACATGCAACGAAAGCTAGACGTCGGCAAGCGGCAATCAGAACAAACCACCGAAGCCTTTTCAAACACACTCTCCTAACTACTCCGGGAAACCTCTGCGTGTTCGCCCTATTAAGGATGTGGATATTCCAGGTTTATATCCTTAAATCGTAGTGTTTGTCGCCTTCTTGCAAGAGATACGTGTCCTAGGGACGTTATGAACTGCTTAGGCCATTTTGAACAAAAATCATTTACAATGTGAACTTGTGCAAACAAGCCCCTATCGATGATGTCTATTTAGTGCACCTAGCGCATGGCAGGGTTGACTTTAAAAATGGTGCTGAATCGTGCACAAGAAGTTGGCCTTTTGCGACAAAAATTTTGAGAAAATATTTAGCATTCATGCGTTTAGATCCAAAGTCCAAAATATCTTGTTAAATGTTGGCAGTGGAAGAAATCTGTCATAGTCATGATCTCGAAACATTGAAAGGATAAATCACAGGCAGCATCATATAGACTGATAAACCTACATCCTGCCTAGTCGTTTTTTACAACTCCGTAATAAAACTTATTTGGATGTACCGCTCTCAAATTTGTGGCAATGCAAATAGCAGTAATGTGGATATAGTTCAAAGACATTTATTCAATGTAGATTGGATCCTTTTCGTTTTTCTTTCTCCTCTACTTAAAGTCTATCAAAGTTAAGCACAGTGGATCACGCAAAATGATTGCAGTTTTTAAATTGTTTGGTAAATCTGCAATAAAAAACGTATGCATTTGAGTTGCTATACAATCAGATACATATAAGCTCTGATTTAACTTACACTAAATACCATTTAGATTAATATCGAAAGCAATATCAAGTGTAAATTTATGATGCCATGACTTTCTTGTAAAGCGCGCGCATTATGCGGCACTAAAAACCAACCAGCAAATCACAGCATTGCATAAATATTTTAAGTCCAGACAAGTAACAGCAATTTAATTTGCCATTTGCTATTTAATTGGAATCTTGGTGTAGCGCAAAGCTCGCTGTGAGTTTAATATATGTACTTGTAGTGTATAAAAATGTTCTAAGACGTGTAGCTATATAAATCTATGTAAATGCACACTTTTGCTGCATATTTAGATACATTTGTCGCATTACACGTAGGCGACCTTCAAGCAAATTAATTTTGCGATATGACAACATGACGACAGTCTGCGACAGTGTGACGTAGAACGCGTAAATCGTACTCAAGAATAAAGAGATATATTTCTTATTTAACATTTGACTGCATATAAAGTGAAACTGCTACTCATTTCTGGCACTTAACATTTCTTATCGTAGTAGCTGCGAACTCTATAAATTAAAATAATTAATAAAACTTGCGATTAGAAATCGTATGAAGAAATAAATGCAAGCGGCAGACTTTTTAACTTGCTGTCATAATATTTTATTCGATTATGTAACTGAAACAATGAGCTGAAAGCTGTCGCATTTGGTATGCATGAACTTCTATGTGGGCAGCAGTGTAGAGCTGGATTAGGCGTACATTAGCCCCGGCAGTCGGCAACAACAATATCAAAGCGTTAAGAATACAAATGTGTAGCAGCCCGGATATGAAATTCGAAAAAAAAAAACAAAACCTAACTAGAAATAATAACAGAAATATTTGCGACAATATTGACAATTGGAAAGACCAGAAAAGATACAAAATAAACCGTTGTACTTGTGTATCTAAAGCTGGTTTTTCTCAGTCTGGTCTGAGCACTAAACGCTGCGGCAAAGCCAAATGCCTTGGAGCACATACGTCTACCAGAAACGTCAGAATAAAGTGAACAAAAGGCTTTTGGGCTGAATTATGTCGCTAAAGCGAAATATCCATTAATCACGCGCAAGAAAAAAATATAAAAAAAAAAATGAAACAAAATAAAAGATACAAAAATAAAGATACATATAAGAAATATGCTGACAAATAGCAACAAAAACTGTTGCAGCCACAACGGCGGGCGCATGAGCAGCGATATGTGTAAAGCTGCTTAGGCAACAGTTGTTGTTGGTGCTGCGACTGTTGTTTATTACAAAAGCGGAACTCGAAATGTTGCTGCTCCTTGTCGATTGAGATAGTTTTTTCAGATACAATAATATTTTTAGTTCTTGACGTTTGTGCGGTAAGAATAGGCGGCGTCTTGTGTATTATTTGTGTTTAAATGCGAAAAGATACAAATCGACTAAATATATATGCAACAATTTGTAGCAATTTTAATGATAATCAAAAAATGTAGTAATTACTAAAAGGGAAGTTTGGCAAAATAAAATAAAAAAGATTATTCCAAGAGGTTCTTCAAGATTTGAAATTCAAGCGCACTACGAACCTGACAAGTGTACACAATATATGAAATAGGAGAAAGCCTTAACATTAATGGAAAGAGGCGTTAATATGCTTCACAAAATTTAACAAGTCTTATAGAATATACAAAACCTAACCCAAAAATAAAAAAACCTTTCAGAGCCATAGAACCTAAACTTAGGGTGTGAGTATATATCGTGTGAAGCTAAGAAAAAAGGGTGCACAAATTTAAATATATACATGTGAAAAGGACGTAGTTCATTAATAAAAAACCTTTACAACCAAAATATTTAAAATATGTGTACTCAAACTGGCACATCCATAGGCAAACTTTAGAAATTGGGAATCAAAATAAATCTATCTACAGATTTTCTACTGCATGTGTTAAAAACTAAGAATTTAAATGTAAAATGTTTCTATACGGACGTCGATCCATTAAAAAGCACGATTTAAAATTTCAAGTTAATATTGCTTGTAAAGCAAAATCTATTCGTACAAAAACTCAAAAGTTTGGGTTTCCCCATTAAAAGTTATGAATAGCATATCAAAATAGAACCTTTTTACTGAAATAAATATACTTGAAAAAAAAAAAAATGAATATCCCTCAAATATAATACATTGGTACATTGTCTTTTCCAATCCTGGTAAAACACCTTTTATAGGTCGTTTCAGTGGCAGTGTTGAAAAATCTATAAATTCTTTTGACACAAGTCCTTGCGTTTTCTTCACGTAAATGGTTGATAAGTCAAAAGTATTATTCGCTTCTTACCATTCGACCTGCTGGGAAGAACTGAAGATGCACTGCGCCATTGTAATCCAAGAAAATACTGAGTAAAACCTTTACATTTTGGCATATTTTTTTTTTTTATATTCGCTCTTCTTCCGCTTCCATTGTTATGATTGTTCTTTGGTTTCGACGATTCATTTTTCATATCAAAACCGTAGCTAATCGATATGCCGACATTCTCAGGAACTTCTCTAATAATGATTCGACGGATCTCAAATGAGTATTAAAAGAATGTAGAACTTTGTTCTTGTTATTCAGCTACAGCTGACAAATAACTTAATTTGGTTTTAATGCTAAAAATTTGTATTTTCTATTTACCTTTCTCTCTCAGCTCGCTCGCGATCTAACGTTCATATTGGTTACAAGAGAGAATATATTCATGGATTCAAATTATTTCACCATACTTATAACACCATTGTTTTTTCAACATGCAAAAAACCAAATAGCAACAACAACAACAATGACATCTCTCTTTTACTCATGCATAAGCACTCATTGTCTATGCTTCAGACTCACAAGGCAATGAGTGGAACAAAGTTGTATTTTATTTATTAGAATTTAAGTAATGTACACCAAATTTAGAATTTTATGGGTATTATCCCTAAGAGAGGGAATTTGTTTTTACTAGCAAATGGGCTGATCAAGAAAATGAAAGCATTAAATTTTTGACAAACTGAATTGGAATGGTTGAAAATGAGTTGTGTTAGATTAAAGCGAGCGAGTCATAGAGAGCGCATCAGAGGTATAAAACGAAAAAATTATTTGACATTCCCAGACATGGAACAGCCAAGAAGGAAATTCTATTTTTATTGCTTTCCTGTAATCAATTTTGCTAAATTTGCAAGAATTCAAACGGAATTCAAATTTAAAATTATTAAAATTTCCCGATATAGTTAAAATTATGAGGTATATTTGAAAAGAAGATTTTGAACTAGTATTGGATCATTACAATAAAATATTATTTATATGCCAGTATCATTTTTGCAGACCCTATATTAGAAGCAGAAATACTTGAAGCTTTTCCAAAGGTATAAACTATTGTACCCCAATAATAATCATTTAGCCGAAGCTAAAAATTAGGGGATTGAATCCTTAGTGCTCAAAGTAAAAGCAGACACTCCAATCGAGCTGTCATCAGACGAAATTGTGCTTAGAGAGAGTTCCGATACAAACAACACATCGAAGAAATGAAATTGCAAAACAACCTTGCGTGTTCATGCTCAGATACATATTTTCAAGTTGGTGTACAATGTTAAGATATAATTTTTCAAAATTACGAATCGAATTACAAAACTCTTTTCGAGATTGTTAAAGTAAATATTTTTCTTATCGATAGTTTTGAAATATCTATTAGAATCTTTCCTATAATCAAGAGCATATTTCAATGACCTTGTTGCTACTGTGAACTCTCTATGTTTTGAATTTCAAGATCAACGAATATTTCGTTTTGTATATTTGATTTTCAATTGCTGAATTGTCCGAAAAAGAGTTTCAAGAAGCACGAAACAATGACGAGAGAACTTATATCGATATAGCTCAAATAAATATATCGACAAAGACTGACTTTACCTGCTTATATCATCTTATCGATTTATAGCCAGTTTAAGCACAATTTTAATTTTTATCTGTATTATATGTGGGCGTGGCCATTACTCAATGTAGTCCACTCAAATCTTAAATTAAAGTAGTAGTATACAAAAAACTTCAATGCTCTTTCCATCTTAGTTTTTGAGTTATTGCATGAAGAAAAAAATCTGAAACTATATGCTGGATACATTATATATTAGCGATCTATCTAATTACTTGCTGAGCATCGAGAAAAGAGTCGACATAGACTTGTCCGTCTGTCTGGATTTGGTTAGAACATTAAAAACTTGGAGACTTTATGAAATACAGTCATCGAGTTCAGATTCTAAGGCCCCTATGCCTTGTGAGAAATGAATTGCTAGGAGGGCATTGGACTTCCTGAGTTTTTGTATATTTATTGTTGTTAATACAGCCCAAATTTGATGTATTTATCGTCAAGGTCCACAACGGACTCCATACATAAAGTCATGTAGATATTAACATGTCCGTCCGTTTATATATTCGTATGAACATAAATTAATTTATGACTATAAAAGTTAAAGTTTGGATACATAGTCTTTCTTATTTCTTCTTCAGATAATTAGTATTGATCGAATATGTCAATTACTCTATAGAGTGTAATCCCCATAAAAGCTGCAACTCGTTTCTGAGTTTTTTGTGTATCTTTCTTAAATTCTAATGAAATTTTCCATATAGGGACATATCGGACCATTTGAAGCGGTAGCACCAACAGTAGACTATCCGCCTTGCTGGGTTTTTGTAAGAACAAACTTTTTTTGGTTAATATCCAATAGGGTTACATAGTCCCATGAAGTCGAGCACACTTGACTGCAGCGTACATTTTTGTTTTTCTTTTGGAACTTAAGACATAACTAACAGTTCTGTGTATCATTCAGTTAACATTTATCGAACAACTCTCGTACGAGAATTCAATTTCCAATTCTTGTTTGGTATGCTGCACAGCAAATGAGCTGCTTGCTACGTGCGTGGCTTTGTTAATTTTCAACGAAGGTTGCAGCAGATCAGCGCACCAAATTATCAATTGACAGCGAGAAGATAACTGAAGCTGCACGCAAGCTAATGGGTCAAAAGTTTAAAAACGAAACAAACACGAAATAATATAAGAAACAATGCAGGAAATGCTGCAAGACCTTGAGGTGGCCAAAGAATCAGTGCTACTCGCATACGCAGCAATTAAAGTAATAAAATAATAAACCACAGCATTAATGAGAGATTTTGAGTATAATCGCTGATAATAAACATGACACGCACAAATAATGCGTATAACCAACTGGTATGCCCTGAACTTGGACTCGATATGTCTGGCATGCCAGCACAGATTTACAGAGTTGGCTACGCATGCGCAACGTCAGAGCTGAACTTGTTGCATGGCTTTGCTCTGCTTTGTACGCGTTTCTGTCATATGTACTCGAAATGCGTGCCACAAACTAAAAACGCGTTTGTCGCACATAAATAAAAAAAAAACGAAACAACCGCAGAAGTATAAGTCCAAGTAGAGATTTTCACGGTCAAGCTAAATTGAAAATTGAAAAAATGAACAAAAAATTATTAAAAGAAAAGAGAAGAAAAATATGTACAGAAAGAGAGCGCATTAGTAAATTGCAGCACAAATCATTTTGAAATCATGCAAGTCTGCAAATGTTTTGTGATAAAGTTTTGTACTCGTGGAGGCTAACAAAAGTTTGGGAAGTTTGTTTAAAACATTTGGAAATTATATTCTAGCGACGCTTTAGACAGCCAATATGAAATACAAAATATAAAACAAAGTTAAAGGGTTGCAAACAGATAAGGAATGAGAATGAGTGATGTGCTAATGAGTGATAAACATTGGCTTGTGCGTTCATAGCTTAAGAAATATGTAACTGTTGCAAAAGCCGTAGTTGGAAAACGTAAAAATAAAATAAAACTTTCGGGTTTATAAATGAATAAGAGCGAAAGCTATCCCAATTCATATATTGTTAGTGTAAATTTTATTACTGTACAAATTATGACTCAGTCGTTACTAAGCGCAATGCAGTTTTGCTATTGAGAGGCTTACATAGAATATCGCGCAGTGCAAAGCGCACACATTTATTCGAAATTTACTTCAATTTATTTTGAAAGCTTTAATAGATAAAATTTTGCTAAACTAAACTCTATGTAAAAAATTCGATATGTACTTGTCCAATGAATTAATATTTTCCCATGAGTCGCACTGTTTATTTCCAGAATTTGTATAAGTACGATAAAACTGTCAGCAATGGGGAAAAGCTAATGGATTTCCCCGCTACTAGGAACTGGTCATTAACAGCATAAAATTTCAAAATCTTAACATATACAAGGCTACATGAAACTATATCAAAATACAATAAATTTATTATCTAATAGTTTAGGAAGCACACCCATGGAGCTTATTGAACATACGAAAGTTTCAAGGTCTCAATGTTGGCTTGGAATACTATGTTGCAGCAAAGGTATGCATCAAGCCGCAACACTCAAAGAAAGCTAGACTGCGATAAACTGTAATCAGAACAGACTACCGAAACCATCTCAGCCACTACCGAAACTATGGTCTGACGTAATCAATTTGGTAACTGATTACGTCAGACAAGTGACAAACATCTGGTATATTGAGAAGTGTCACAATGCTATTGCATAGAGAACATCACTTATCAAAGAACTCTGCAGGTAGGAATACCGCGAGCTCTTAGGAAACGATATCAAGAAAAACAGGCGAAAGAAAAAAGAATGAGACGGAAAGTTGAAGATGTTATGAGAGACTAATCACTAGAAATGAAGCTCGAAAAATTTTCAAAAGATCAAGTGTTTTGTGTGGCTATCCGTATGAAAATCTAGATCTTGGAGAGTATAAGAGATTGAGCCTTCTAATTTGGGTATTTAGATTCTCTTCAATTCAATGGTACACGCTTAACCACCCACCCTATGAGGGGTAGGAGTTGGCACTCACCATACAAACCGGCTCCTCATTCTGTGTTTTTGTATGAACCAATATGATTGATGATGTTAGTTTTATTAGAAAACACAAAATTTGGGTAACCTTCCGTTGATCCATATTATTCCATTTAAATCCAATTCGGACCACTAAAAGAGGTGTAATCCCGTATATAAATCTGTTCAAACTTTCTACGTTTTTGTATGAAAAATTGTTTATTGTTGTTATTTTTATTATCTTCTATGATTGCTAAGAAAATATTTTATATACGCCAAGATCGTACCACTAGAAGGGGTAACCCTCATACAAATCGGTAGTTCGGTAGTTCGTTTTTAAGCCGAATCGGCTGCTGTGTTCTTTCTTATATTTTGTCTATTCTTATTCTGTTCATGGAGAAGATTTTAGTTCATTTATATGCAAAATATCGGGCTTCGATTTTCCAGAAGATTTTTCAATGGAGAATTTTAACTTCAGAGCTATAGAAAACTTTAACTACCTGAGAAGAAACATAAGATGAAACGGTCGACTAATTTATAGCCAGTGTAGCATTTCATCATAGAAGACTTTGATTTTCCTCCAACTTGTCTTTTAAGAACTTTGTTACAAAATCGAAATGGTCCGATATCGACGGACATAATCTATACCGATTTAACTTTTTATAGGGGGGCGATTTTATTGATCTAATTTTGACTTCAAAGAAATTTTATTAAAATACATAAAATTTTACGTTTCTAAATTTATTTATAATAACAATAAAATATTTGCCATACAAAACCCAGAATGAAATAGGTTGCCCAGAGAAATAGGTTGTCATGATAAGCTCCAAACCCCCCCTAATATAGCTATAAGTAAAGTAGAAATCTAAACTTAAGAGCTCTTGCTCTTATCGACTTTTAGTCCTCAACTTTCATACGGATATCGACACATTTGATGGTGATCACAAATATATACACTTAATAGGCTCTGCCTCACATCCTCCTGCCTGAAACATACATTTTCACAAACTTTGTACATCCTTTATCATATGGGGTCTACGATAAGCGGTAAACTGATTTTGTTTCGGTTGAACCGAAGCTCTAATACCATACATAAGAAGTTATACGATTGTAGTAGATATTTATAATACATAAATGTGCATGTTTGGTATTTAATGGATGCTACCCTTAAAGCTGGGTTAAATACGCTTATTTGTATATATATATATATATGTATATGAAACCACGTCCTATAAGCCACTATTATCTAAGTCGTTCTGCAACTGAAAGCACCTTTGAGTCCGGTTGTCGCTGTCTTCAATGGATGGAGTATCATCTACTGAGCTGCATGCCATGGACGTTCTTTTTGCTTTCCAGATCATATGGAATAAATATATTGCAAAACTTTTCTCTAGTTACGCATCGTTCACCATTCTTGGAAAACAGGAAATGAATTTCTTTATGTTGCCGAAATTATAGTTCATGCAGTTCTTTAAACCATGGCATAAAAAACCATTTAAACCATTAGTTCAAAAGCTATGATTTACTGATTAATATATCACACTCACTTTTTGTGACGAGCTATGTTAGCCGCCTCGTTCGCATATGCCGGCAGTTATGTGTCAGTCAGTCAGTCGAGTCAAAGCGGGCCTGACTGGCTAATTGTCTGCCACCGGTGCTGACCAACTAACCAAGTGGCGAGTCATATGCGAACTGGCGCAATTGGATGTTTAAAGGCGACAGAAAACATAAAAAATGAGTCTTTTTGCATTGTTGAAACTGGTCAGTCACTCTGAGTGCTGCGCGAAAAACTAATGAAAACGAAAGTGTTGTTGTTTCTTTAGTTGTTTTATTGGCACAATGGTGCATACAATACACATAGTCAGTGCTCTGACTGATCTAGAGCGGGTGAAGGAGAGGCGTGCCGCTTCCAAACGAGACAAAGACAAACTTTGCACATGGACAGCAGCCGAAAAATGCTTCGTTTTTCCAGCGCTGCGTCGCTGCATGTTGGCGTTAGCATTTCTTAGCTGCAAAATGAGAAAAAAAAAATATTTTTATTATTATTGTCTGGGTTTATGTTGGATTTCGAATCGGATTTTCGGCTTAGTTGGCGCTATAAAAGCGCGCGCGTTGACCAAATGAATAACAAAAGCAAATCAAACGTGCAAGTCAACACAGACCTTCTTGGCAAGTGCAACAAACAAATATCAAAAGGATAAGAAAATGTACAAGTTGGTAAGTACTCAGTGTACTTAATAAAGGATCTCCCACTAACGCTAGAAACTCTTGCACACAGGTGGTGTTGTCTGCTCTGCTCGCCGTAGCTGCTGCTCGTCCTAGCTATCTGGATGCTCATGCGCCGCTGCTGCATTCCTATGCCGTACCTGCCACCATCATACACGAACCGGCACTAGCCAAAGTGGGCGCCATTGTTAAGACTATTCCGACGTCGGTCTCGCATCAAAGCATTAGCCAAGTGCATAGCTCCGCACATATTGTGCAGCCCATATTGGCGCCCATTGTAAAGACTACCGTGCATGCAGCACCCATCTATCATGCAGCACCGATTCTGAAGACTTATGCTGCACCAGCGTTGCATACGTCATACTTATCCTCCGGCTACGGTGGTCACGGTTGGGCGCCATCATGGTAAAATGATGAAATGGCATGGCATGACAGCAGCGGCGGATTGAGTACTATGAATTTATACTCCATCCTTGGAAGCGTAGTATGAATTGATGTTCTGGATTGTGGACAACAGTTGGACGGACGTTAATATTGCATTTAGTCGCTGTTCGATTTCTTACTTAAACTAGTTAATACATATGCATTCTGTTTGAATTCACCACAAAATCTCATTTATATTCTATTTTCCTTTTAACATTTCACAGTTTTTGTTCAAGCTCCATTTCGACTGAGAGATAATGTTGTAAGAATTCTTGTAAATAAAAAATCGTTACAATTTAAAACTGAAGTAAATGTCTTCTGAATATTATAGAGTAAGCGTCCACCTTAGATAATAAAATCCTCTAACTGCATACCTTAGGGTCAGTTTTTCAATGTTTTGTTAAACTAAATCAGCTCAGAAATTTAACGATTATTAATATAGTAGATTATTGCATTAAAAATTGTTTCAAATATTTACTACAATTGACGCAGTCAACAACTTAAAGACAGATATTCAAAAGTCGCATTGAGCTCCACACAACAATACAAACATCAACATACAACATACGAACTTTAACATACGAACTTTTGGTCTAAAGAAGTAGAGGTCAACAATATCTGACAATTATTTCGCGCGAATAAATAAAATGCCCTTACAATTCGCTTAAAACTTGCCACAGAAATAGTACGACATATCACATGCTTTGAGTTGCAATCCTCACTAAATAGTCTTAAAGTTACTACGACGTATTTCATAATCCATGCTCTAAAAAACATGATTTCTCTCTTTAAACCACGCATTCTCAAACATTTAAATAATATTCTTAACACTCACTTTCCCCAAGCCATATTCAAACCAAATAAGAAAAAGGCTACCCAATCACACAGAACTATTTCATTAAACCCATGCCAAGCCAAATTTATGGACGAAACTATTTCAAAATGGTTAGGGAGCGATTCATGGGAGGGAAATCAGTTCTTCATAATTTACTTTTTGATTTGATAATCTCATTTAGCAACTAAAGCTATTGTCACCAGAGAACATGTTAGTTCATTGGATTTCTGCAAAGCATTCGATACAATAAGAATACCTTGTCTCATACACTAACTACAGGAGTGGAAAATAGGCCCAAAAATTATCGCATACGTTAAAAATGTCATGCAAAATAGACGAATAATTATAAAAACAGGGAAAACATTATCAAATAGCTTCCCCATCAACAATGGCATTCCTTAAGGCTCTCCTATTCCCGTCATTCTATTCCTCATTTCCTATAACACTCAAGCTCTTCACAAAGAATTAACTGCGCTTTTGCATGTGACTTTCACCTCATATTGAACGTCAAAAACCAAAAATCCCACAACCAGACCTAACGGAACTATTCAAAAACATTCAAGACTTGTGTACCTTCAATGGGGCAAATTTGTTTATAGACAAATCCCAACACCTTCATATATGACGAAAGAAAAGTTGCAGTACAATTTGCAAAGCATAAACAACACAGGCCTATAAACCAGACGTATAGGAGTATATCAGGTCTGGTCTCTGGGTCTAGAGTTTTGTTAGATTTTGTCGGCCTGTATAATTTAATAGACATATCTCACTTCTTGTAAAAAAATTTAAAAAAAAAAAATAAAAAATTCAACAATACTTGTTAGCTCCTACACCAACTAGAACTTCATCTCAATCGAAATAGAACTACTGAAAACTGGTCTTCTACCTTACAAGTCAACAGTATTCTCAGCAGAAATCATAACAATCTAAAAACACATTACATGAAGCACAACCTTAGCAATTCTTGCCTGTATTACAAAAACGCTTCAAACAGCTTACACCAAATAAGTACTAACTTTAATACACAAATATAAACAATTTAAACTTATCCAGCTGAAGGCTCTGGCAGCCATACCTGTTCACACATCGATGCTTTTTCCCGAGGTCTCAGCCATGGTATTCAACAGATGTTTTTTCCAAAACTGTATAGACCCTCGAAATGTCTGCATTCTGCCATGGTTAAGGAGATAACCATACACAGCATCGCTGGAAGAGGTTAAGGCCATTCGCAAAAGGGTATATTAGAAGTGCTTCGAGGATGGAAAAAAGCACAAGTGTATTTATATGTGAGGGGGACTACTTTAAAAAGAACGAAATAGTCTCTGGAAGAAGTCGTTAGATAATAGGAGTACAGTAGAAAAATGTATTTTGGGACGATTTTTACTTTTTGGCTTCCTGACTCTAAATAAAACTTCTTTCTTGTTATCATTTTAACACCCAGCTATCGTTTCCCCATTTGGAGTTATGATACTTTAGTAATGCCCACGTTATGTAGCGTATAGTCACTTGGTGATGAAAAAAGGAAACCACTATGATAATCGAAAAACGGAATGATCTAAGGGACATTGATGATCATTCTTCAACATCCACAACGGAGCCAAATAATAATGGAAAAAACCTCTTGTTGTATATTTGGTGGAATCAACTTTGATTTGTGTACTCCGAGTTGGTCAAACCGAACGGAACCATTACTGGACCTGTCTCAATTATTGAGTTATTCTCCTGCATGATAATGCTTGTCCTTAAGTTGAGGACGCTTGTACCAAATTATTTGGATATACTCAATTGGGAAGTTCTACCTCACCCACCGTATTCACTAGACATTCTGATTTGCATATATTTCAAAAATGAAGTCGATTCGTGGATATCCTGAAAAGATGAAGCATTCTTCCAACGCAGTAACCGTACAACGCCAGAAGGATGGAGAAAAATAGTGGCAAGCGATCGACAATATCTCGAATAAAAACTACGTTTTTGTTCATAGAAAATTTTTTTTTTAATTTTTGATAAAAAAATCAAAAAAAAAAAAAAAACTAGAAAGGAAGCTGCAGTGTGCTCCACTTCGAGATACCCTATGAGTGCATTAAAATTAAATTTGTATGGGACATATATTCCTATCTTGATCCGTGTGAAGTATTTTATTGGAATTAACATAAGCTTAAAGAAAGAGGACAGATTTGAACGGATCCAACGCTTTCCAGTGATCCGATATAGACCAGTATGAAATATTTCTAGTTAGAACTTAGATAGATGGACTGTTTTTGGAGCCCACCTCTTTAAGTGGTCCCAAATAAAATATTTTATTAGGATGGACGCGAAATATTTTAAATTTACCGATTCCATCTGAATTAATAGCAAAATTAATTACCAAAAATATAAAAGGTGGGACAGATTTCAGAATCAAATATTTTATGGTAATTACATCAATAAAATTAAAAAAACTAGGAATGATATGTTGAATTGCAAAGTAAGTGCGGGATTGCCCTCTTAATATGGGTGAAAAACTACGCCTAATATGTCTGTGAAGCGTTCGTTCTTAAAGAGGATCGAATCAATAAATGTGGGTGGACTAAACAATAAAATTTGTATATGTAACGTCAGTCTATAAGAAGCCACTATTCAAATTTTAATTTGATATTGAATGCAATAAAAAAGTTCTTTAAAGGGCATAGCAAGTCAATTTGACTACAAAAAAAAATGAGTCTGCTACCAATTTTCAACTGGATATTTTAAAGTGAAGTACGCAAAATATAGAAACAACTAACCAATCACAACAATCTATAAGATTAATGACGAAAAAGATAAATTTAATGAGCTATAAAATCTATAGGCTGAATAATAATAAAATAAACTATAAAGATGTATAGATAGCTCATGATATTTTTTGTTGTTTTTTTTTTAAATTTTTTTATTTTATTTGATCACATTTTTTTTCAGAATATTTTATTAACTAAGAATAACAATAAACCGTCCAACTAAAACAAGTCCCTCTTCTCAAGTTACCAGGCAGCGTTATAAACCACTGGTGAAGCAGCATAAGCTGTGTGCACCAGAGGCGTAGAGATGGTCTTTACATATGGAGCAGGTGCAACATAAGTCGAGACAACTGGAGCAGCATAGGTCTTCACAACAGGTGCAAGCACATCCTCAACAACATGTGCTGAGCTGTGTACCACCGAGTGACTTTGATGCGAGACCGAAGTGGGAATACTCTTCACCACAGATCCAACATGGGCGAGCACAGGCTCTTGCACAGCATATGAGGTAACCGCTGGTGCGGAGTACACAACTGAGCTACCAACGAGACCGGGACGAGCAGCAGCTACGGCGAGCAGAGCAGACAACACCACCTAAAAATGCATTGAAAAGTTATATTACGAACTAAATTTTGTTTTATTTCAGCAAATACGAACCAATTTGAACATTTTGTTTTAGTTTTTTGCGTTCTTGGTCTGTGTTGCTATTGAAGCGAATGAAAGAATTGAACTGATAATGTTTCGAGTGCGCAGCGCAATTTATATAGTAAAAAAATGAACAGAAATAAGTGGTCAGTAATGAGTAAAAAAATTAAATAAATTGTTAATTAAATCGTTTAATGTGCGCTGAAAGACGCCGCTGCCACGATTCGATACGAAAGAAAAAGATACGCTGCGCTGCAAACGCATAAACCACCGAAATAAACTTGAAATTAAACTTGAATTGAAAAACTGAAGCTAACGAGTCGGACGCAAAACAGTAGCTGATGAAATAATATATAACTGACAGTTAAGTTAAGTTGACCCTGAAAGAAGAAAAATATTGTGGGTACATGTGGATTCGTGAGGTTGTAGGCGGGTTTGAACGATTTGAGAGTGCACGCATTTTTTAAAGTGCAAGTAATGCAACAATTAAATTTTTATTTTCTTTAGATATATTTTTTTTATAAACTGGTATTTAAATATGAAGCGAAACACAGCGCTGGATGGAGCTTGGTATGGTGGCTTCTAATGAATAACTCATTTCAAATGGCAAGCGTAATGCCTACCATTAATTTTTATACCTTAAAGTGTAAGCAGATATATTAAGTTTGGGCAAATGAATGTTAGAGGCAAACCCCATAATGTTTAATTATCCTTGAACAGCATCAAAAGTCAAGTTGATATAGACTATCTGTTTGCCCGCATGTATGACGGTTCGTGTGAAGAATGGGAATTTGGAGACTAAAAAAGATAATACGTTTAACTGTATATTTAGTCTTTCCAATTTTCTCTCTCCATAAAAGTGCATATAAAATCTATCCACTCTATTCTGAGATTACGCATGGAAAAAATTGTTTTTGAATAAAATATTCTATATATGTCCATATCGGACCTCCATCGTCTTACACTAGTCCCAATACAACATCCTACATTGCTCCAGATGACAATATATTCGTATAGCCCATTCAAATTTAAGCTTCAATATGGTACAGTGTATTTTGAAGTCAAGCAATCTTCTTGTTGTAGGTATAATTGTTTTATTTCTTGATTTCACCCATTTAAACGTATTAAAGCATTAGTTTTTCCAAAGTCACGATTTTCTTCTGATTAAATTAAATTGGAGTAACGAGTTTGCTGCAGGTTGTTTTTAGAGGTTCATGCCTTTGAGTTGGCATCACTGATTTATTTGACCACTTCGACCATTATGGATCGTCTGTGCACAATGTTTATTCTAATGTGGGGCTGGCGTGTTTACTCTAAGATCAAAGCTGGAGGCAGCTTGCTGCCTCAAATATACCGTCCCTTCCTATCGATATTAGGTCGAAAGTGTATACCTAACTGAAGTAATGACAACTTCCTTAAAATGCTACATGAAAACATAATATTATGGGCGTGTCCTTATGCATTTATATGTTGGTATGGTTGTTATGAGATCAGGCAGAGAAAAGTTGAATTAATTGATAAAAGATCCGCCCGATGAAACGCTGTCTGTTTGGGATAAAACAAGGTATGAGTGCAGTAAAGTTGTTGTTGTTTTTTGGAGTGTTTTGAAGTACGATGTTATAAGGAGTAAGTTTTCAAATCTCAGTTGACAAGAGCAATTAAGCCTCTTTCGATCTCAGATCGGTTAAAGCAAACAAATGTAAGGAGAAGCACGTCTTCTTCAGTCAAGTGATCAACGCATTTGAGGAGATTTTGATTTAGAAGAAAAAGTACAAATAGAAGATAAAGATTCTTCAAATATAGATTCCAGTCGTTCTCAATACACCAAATCAAAGGCAGATCATATATTTTACTATATAGAAATCTGTTCCCCTAGATATATAGAACACAAAGTACAGAATAACCTTATTCTTTTTATTCCACGAAAGCCGCGGCCCTTATCTTTAATTCTGTTGCAAAGTCTGGTTTGCGACCGCGAAGTTAGAATATTTAATCTAATTCCGCACAGCACGTGCTCCCCCACGATTATTAGAGAATGTGGTTAGTAATTCCATGATTAATTTTTGGCTCACTAGTCTGACCATGTGTAACAAAACAAATCATCAAATAAGATATATCATATCAGAGAGTTTAACTGAAAGAGTAAGTAATTTCCTGAAACCTTTCAGAGGATTACTCAATCTCCAATAGCTTGTATATTGAGTTCCGCATAACTAAACACATCAATAAAGTTATAGTGTCTGATTGTACTAAGACCAAATATACAATCTTTAAAACTTTTATCTGTCTGTTGTTTGTTCCGGGTTATCTTCGAAGCGGTTGAATTGATTTTGATGGGACTTTCTCTGTCTGATAGCTGATGTTATGAGGAGTAAGTTTTCAATTTAGAAAAAAATAGTGTTCCGCACGAAAAACTTATAATAAACTAAAGTACCATAGTCCTATATTGCACGAATAAGTTTTAAACCGTGTTCAGGCAAAGCAAACTTACCGAGACATCACCTGAAAAAATGTAAATAAAATTTTGCACAAAAAGTTTGTAAGGAAATCTTCATGAGCTTTATGGTCTAATGTTTTCTTGTAGCAATGAAGAGTACGTCATAGACTCATCGCGGTCTTAAAACACTTGTGAACCTTGTGCGTTGCTATCATATCGGTAAAGCAAAGCAAATCAAATTTAAATCAAAAGTATAATATTTGATAATATGTATTAATTACTTAAATGACCGTCAACCGTCTACCGGTCATAGCTGCATCTAGGAAGGCGCGCCAGCCTCCATAATCTTGTGCACCGAGAGCCCCGTCGTCCTCTATTTCGGCGTTCACCAATCAAGTTTGGGCTCCCATGTAAACCATGTGTGCTTGAACTCTTTTATCCATTCGAATGAGGTGCACAGCCCAGTGCAGCCACTGGAATTTTATGCGCTGGACTAATAGGAATAGGTCGTACAGCTCGCGGTTCATACGGGACCTAAGCCCGTCGCCGATTCTAATAGGACCTAAAATCCTGCGAAGAATCTGCCTCTCGAAGATTCTTCGCAGACGCTGTTTCATTGAATTAATTATTAATTAATTAGTCCCTGATATAAAATAAGCTCGCTTGAGATTTTGAGAGTTAAGTCTTTTAATCAAATAATTCTCATATTGAGGTCCACTAAAGGAGAATCCCCTAAGCACACTCCATTACAGCGTTCTTTTTATTATTTTGCAGAAATATTAAAGTCTTATCCTGATCCATAAAGGATTAAGATCGAATATTTTCTTACGAGATGACGATCAACCTGGCACAACAAGCCAGCTTTCCTAATTTGTGCGATCCAATTGTGGTCAATGTTTGGTAAGGAAGAATTTCATCAAAAACCTCCAATATTGCCTAAGACGCCAACATATGTCGATGCTGTGTGTGACATGAAAATGTTAATTCTTATTTAATTAATTATGAGCTTGAGCACACCCCTTCGCAGAAGTTTACTAGAATCCACACAATATATATTCTGAATGGTATCAAGGCCATTTTTTGCCAGAAGTCCTTAAAGAAATTAATAAGGAAGGCATATCCCGAACGTTGTAAATTTATTAAAATTAGTATTTATTAAAATTAATATTTATTTAAGTAAAAAGTTTATTAAGACTTTCCTTCATAAATCGATTGAAGATGATGATTAAGGTTTTTACATCCCAATTTTTAGGGATGTCCCTCAACGAACCCATCTTTCACTTTTTAGTCCCTCTGTATCTACAACCAAGCACAAGGTGAATGAGGTAGGACCGACGATGTGTCAAGCTATGCAATAAGATACTTCTATGATTTAAATCTAGAACAGACAAACATTCACTACCGCAGTTCCTGACCGCGGAAAAACTTTTAACTATCTGGAGATACACTTTTTCCCCAAACTTCTGCAACTGCGAAAGAAGGAAGATCTATTTTTAAAATAGCTTACAGTATATATTACTAAAATGCAAGTTGAGTGAAGCATTTATTTTAAACTAAATAAAAGTTTATTTTAGGTTCATAGAAATTTGTTTTTCTATTTTTTTTTTCTTTTAAATAAGAACGAATTTTTATCACTTGCCCTCGGTGCCCTTCAATTTATTGCCGGCACTGAGTGTGCGTATTTCAAAAGTGCAAGTAATGCAATAATTGATTTTATATTTTCTTATTTTAGATCTACTAAAAACTCGCTGCTAGCTGAGACACTGAGCGACGTCATTCAAATTAAAAAAAAAAAAAAAATAACAAACAATGGCAAAGTTTGTTTGCTGCTTAAGTTTATGATTTTTCTTGGGAACTTTTAATTGCTGCGATACAATTTTAGGACCAAGCGCGTAATTTCAGCTTAATTTCAGCTTAATGTGCGTCATAAAACCAGCCACGATGCTAAAAATTCAAAATATAAACATTTTCTTTAATAACACCAGCTGCGCTGTGGCTACTACAATTATTTTATCTTGTACTTCTGTAGCCCAAACTGAAATCAAACGACTTCAATTCGGGCTGTCACATTTTGTTGTTGGCATCGCCCACCGCGGCTAATTGCTCATTGAACGCTCATTACGACAATAGCTAAAAATTTCAATAAACTCGAATTGAATTCGATGTGATATGATTTCGTAGCCAAACTGGTAAATAATAATAAAACAGAAATTGTAATCTGACGACGAAGCATTAGAGCAACAATTCCAGCGCCAAGGTCAGTGTCAGCGACAGAATTCCGGTATAAAAACATGCAGCACAGCAATGAACAGCATCAGTTCCTGAAACGCACTTCAAACAGTCAATACAGACCAAACTTCTCAAGCTGAATCAATATGTTCAAGTTGGTAAGTCGGTGGTTCAGCGGTTGGATTTAAATGGATAAACGTAAATAATTTATTTTTTATTTAACTACTTTCAGGTGGTATTGTCTGCTCTGCTCGCCGTAGCTGCTGCTCGTCCCGGTCTCGTTGGTAGCCCAGTTGTCTACTCTGCACCAGCGGTTACCTCATATGCTGTGCAAGAGCCTGTGCTCGCCCATGTTGGATCTGTGGTGAAGAGTATTCCCACTTCGGTCTCGCATCAAAGCCATTCGGTGGTACACAGCTCAGCACATGTTGTTGAGGATGTTGTTGCACCAGTTGTCAAGTCAACTCCAGTGGTCAGCTACTCGGCAGCACCTGTGGTTCATACAGTTGCTGCTGCTCCAGTAGTGCACTCCACATACACTGCTGCTGCACATGCTCCATTGGTGCACACCGCTTATGCTGCCGCACCTGTAACCTCAATTGCTGCTTCTTCACCTCTGACCTATACCGCTACTGGTTTGTGGTAGACTTTAAAAGGACGAATAGTTGGACGTAATAAATAAAAAAAAAAAAAACTATGATTTTGTGATAATATTAAAAAAAAAACTGTTTAAAAGAATTTCATTGTGTTTCACTTTTTAGATGTGTAATTGTTGGCACTTTCCATGCTTAGTTTTGGAAAAGGTTTTAAAACATTTTTGATTGTTTTTTAATTTAAATTTAGTTAAATATGCCAAATTTGGTCTATCTGAAGCTAAACTTTATAAAATATTCCACATAGGTCTTAATATAACCATTACAATGGAATGGCTCTGTTCCTCCTTTTTGGGATTCTGTATGGACAAAAAAATTTGTTCTTTTCGTTATTTCAGCTAGACATGCAAATGTGGTGTATTTTATATTAATTCAAATAAAATATTCCAAAAAGGTGTATATCGAACCACTGAAAGGTGTACTTTCCATACAAAAGCTCGATTCGATATAGATGTGTCCGCCAGTTTGGCAACATCGAGAACTTGGAGACTATAAAAGATAGAACTTCGAAGTTAAAAAATTTAGTCTTTAGCCAACCCTTCTCTAAAGTGTAGCGAAAAGCGGTTAGAAGCGTAGTATCGCTTTTAGAAAATCAGTGAAATTTTGAGGAATTATTTAGTTGGGAGGTTATTTATAATAAAAAGTCGACGTGGACTTTTAGCACCTTTGCCACCCTTGAAAAACTTTGGTTTGCTACTTAAACGCTTTCCTATGTGTTCTTATCAGCGTTGGCGCGTCGACGAGCTTCTTGGTTGCCACGTACTCTATATCGAGACTTCCGTTCCTATTCTGCACTCGATGAAGACTCAGTTGTGATCTTTTGTCGGTTTTATGACTTCCGGAGATCTCCGAACCGTTTCTACTTTGAACGCTTTACGCCGACGTTTCCTTTGGCGCATCCCTTCAAAATATAAATTCAAAATAAAGAAATCAGATTTACGATAGCACATTTCACAGTTCCAGAGGGTACACAGACATCCAATTTTTGTACACGGCCGTCAGATCTTGGATGAGTTTGAACGACGCATCTACGGGCAAGTTAGAGGGATCGGGATAAAGTATAGCAACTGTGGTGGCAACCGCATAGCTTACTATAGAGGTTATCCTATTTACAAAGAGCTTCAAGCCACTTTACCCGCATTTACCACGAAGAATCAATTAAATGCAAGCAATACTGTATTCTTCCCTAATGGACTGAAACTGAGAGAAATGCCCATATTTATGTAAGAACTTATATGAATCTAAAAAACACTGATCCAGTTGTTTGTCTCTCAACCTTAAAAGACAAATAATCTCTTTCAAGTTTGTCTCTGGAATGCAAATGATGTTCCTTGGCACAAAAAAAATTTGTTAAAGAAACAGGATCATATATAATTTCCGACTCCTGAGTTAACGTTTTATGGCACAAAAATGGTAAGGTTGCAGGTAGAACTGATACATTTATCAAAAATCGATACAAAATTCATCCTCTACAGGCGTTTAAAGAGAAATAATTTCAAGCCACCTGAATAAGTGTGCTACCAGAAATTTTGTAAATTCAAATAATCAACAACTTATTATCCCCACGGTTAACTGTATCCGAACATCAGTTTATACAAATCTTTAACTTTTTTGGTGCTACTTTTTTAGTTACAATGTGAAACAATTCCATTAAAGTGGAAGACTTTTAGTTCCCAAACAAATTCTGTATAAAACAAGTAAGAAAATTTCAGTCGGTCGTAACCGACTGTAAGAGGCCCTGTACCAGTTCAGGTCGCCTAACAAACACATTAAATGTTTCCCGAGCGTATGACCAAACACATGACCACTTCTCACTGCGCGAATATGAATGAAAAGAAAAGGGGGTCGTTCAAATTCAATTGCTTATAAAATCGTCATTTATTATCCGATTTTAATGAACTTTTTTGATTTGGGCTAAGAACGACGTTAACTTTATACTGATGTACTTTTTTTTGTGCCGAAGAAATTTTTACCCTATCGACTCCTCTATCACTCCTGACCATAATGGGGGTAACTTTGGGGGGTCTCCGACAATTAGTTCTTCCTGTTACATACATCTGCACAAAACCAATAGGCTCTTGTACCTTCGGTACAGGGCCTAACAAGCTTTATTGATGTTCCCTTATTACATAAAGAATCACATTGAATTATATGGGATCAGTCTTCTGCAGTCCGTTTCGAAGCTATGGGAATGACTAAACGCAGCTTGACTTGCAAACTTCAATGAATCTTGGAACCTTATCCCGGACTTTCAGTTCGGATTTCGTACTGGTCACGGTAAGATAGAAAAGCTTCATCGAGTCGTATATTACGTTCGTCCTTTAAATAAAAAATGTATTGCAACGGTATCTTTGTGGATGTCGAGTACTTCCATTTAATCGAAAAATCTGAAATTGATAATCTTCTACCGACTTTATGACCCGATCCTACCTTGAGAGTTGACCAGTTTCACAGTTTAAGTTATATAACAACACTGATGACTGCCTACGAAGATAACGCCTCATGCTACATTAAGTTTTGTTGGAATATTAAATTTAAGTCAGTAAACATATATATTTCACTCTAAGAGAAGTATTTTAGTGAGCGGCTATATCCTTAAACAAGAGAATGATGCTTGACAGCATCTGACTGTCGACTACCACGACGAAAGCAAAGTTCACGGTTGTAAAGATAGGAAGTGCAGCTTTAATGGATAATAGACTAAGCGGCAGTAGTACGTTACCTATTCTCTATGTTTCTTAGATGTTTTTGCTCACACATAAAAACTTAGGACGGACAAACGGACAAAGTTACTTAGATTACCGATGCAAATCATCAATACATACATATATACCCAGTTGGATTTGCAAAACCTATTTCTGCATACTACATACATTTGCACAAATTAAGTATACCTTTGTCCCTAAGGTAGGGTATAAAAAAAAAAAATGTTAAAACAAAATTTATATTGCTGCAGTTTAATACTCCACACGACTATGGCGTACATCACCTTCCATAGTGAATGCATATTTGTGGTTACTCATTGTGTAAAAAGGAAATTACTACATCTAAGATCTCTAGCTGCGAAACTGATTACAGACTACTACAAATATGAAGCGAAACTGTCTCAGAACATTTTACTCCGACAAGCTTCAATAATTGCTATATTGAAGGCGCAAAGAAGCTCTACACTAGAGTTGCTCATATTTTAAATATTTTCCCCAGTTTCCAAATCCTGAACAAACTACGTTTGTTTTTAAGTGTTAAGAAAAAATCGGATAATACTTAACAAATGGCGCTTATCTTAATGTCTAAAAACAATAGTATTTCGAATTCGGTAAAAAAAAGTTAAAAAATGTAGGCCAGTCTATTCTGCACACATTAAAGAATACTCTACGCTCGAAGTAATATAAAGAAGGCTGAAGTTGAATCAAAATGATGATGAAGGCTTTAGGCCCAGCTGCTATGATTATTTAAACTTATTGTAATGGGAAAATGGACCAAAGTTATGATTCCAAAATGCATTCTCGCTATTCAAACGATATTAAGAATAAAGAATGCTGATACCCTGTTCCTTCGATGAACCTCAAAATTTGATATCCTGATATATGTATGTATTCCTATCTGAATTCATGTGAGATATATTATATATTGGGTTTATTATGACATATACATACCAATTTTCTTGTTTCAATCTAAACTAAAAAACAACTAAAACAGATAAAGAACACAGAAAAGGAGAAATGTGAGCTGGGTCCTGTTAGGTCCTGCAATCATCTATGTATATAGAATATTCGAATAGAAGTACGACACACCAAAATTAGAGGTTTTAGCTAAAGTAACAAGAAAAGCAAACAACAAAAAATTATAAACTCAAAAATAGGAGGCATGTTTAGTACTAGTTTTTTTTAAATAATAAAAAGATACAAAATATAATAGACAGATAGTTACTCTATACATATAGTAACATTTATTGATGCTCCTATGAACAGCCAGCTAAATGGACATATTTATGTCTACTCGACTTTTTATATGGAGATACCTCTTTTAGTGTTCTAATTTAAACAACTTTGGAATGCTATATTTTATAGGTACTACGCCTTAAAGGTTCGTCAGTTATATATACAAACTTAATATACCCTTTTAACCTATGACTACAGAATATAAAAAATCGAACCACATACGGTTGGTGCGTAGGTCGCTCTGATTTTACCCAAACTTATCTTTTCTATCTGAAGTTCGTGCCTGTTTATAATCTCAAAGTAACAGCCTTTTCTAAAAAAGATCATTTTTAAAATGCTTGTCTATTTATATGTTTCGCTGGACCGATTTTGACAAAACTTTCACTGCCTCCTAGCTGATTTTATAAGGAGTAACTTATATAAGAAAAAATCAAAATATTGCTTACAAATTTCGTTATAAATTTTTACTCTAAACAACAAAGTGTCAAAATCCATCTAAACTTAATTTAAATTGAAACTCAACACATACCTGTTATATATGTTTTCACCATATATTTTATTTCAACAAAGCGTGGTGAATATACAAAAAGTATTCTCGTTCACACTATTTTACTGCGACTTTAAACTACAGCAGCAATCGATATTTAAAGCAAAATGTCCTTGTCCAGTTGCGGTTATTGGCTTCACAATAATATACTCGTATATATATAGCTTCCACATCTACTATTTTTCATTACTTTTGTTGTTATTAAAAAAGAAATGATATACATTGCAGTTTCATTTTCCCTGTTGCAATATGTACCTGCAGGCAATACTTTTAATATACTTCCCCATTTTTAAGTGAATGCTGTTAGCAAGCAGCGTAGTAAAATTCATGGCTTACTTGTGCATACACTCATTGGTTCATGGTTGGACTTTCATGGTTCAAGGACTAGTGCCATTGCACGCGCAGCAAAAGTTATTGCACTCTTTGTGCAATACTATAATACGAGGGTAATTCAAGAAGTTATATTGGTTGGAACTTGTAATTTTTTTTTAAGCTCTAACTATTATTAAAGAAGGGCTGACATATGAATAGAAATCAAAAAAATTAACACGCCGATCCATTCAGAAAAAGGAACTATTTCTACTAATTCGCAAGTTTGTATTTGAGCTAAAAGTTTTAACATCTGCTTTCTGTCTGTCTGTTTGCCTGTCATATTCATGCTATATAGCAGTCAAACACAAACTTAATGACGTTGATTGCTCAAAATTACTTTGTACTATTTGAATCAAGGTCAGCTACTTTTAATATTACCCTCGTATATAAACAAGTTCACAAGTTTAGTTCAAATAAATAGTTATGCAATTTCTATTTGTTTTATCACTCTTCTTCTTCTTCTTCTTCTTCATTGTTTAGCTTAATTAAATTTATTTTTCTCCGCATTTTATTTAAAAGGCATTTTCAGTGATTTTGGTTTTACACTTTTCCACATTGTGCTTGTCCAATTGGCAGCATATCCTCTGGCGCCTGTGTATATATCACTCGCACTGGAATAGAAACTTTGACGTACGGCTTCGGCGATCTCCTTGGAAAGCTCTCTTTCGTCATCCGACTGCGTTGAGGGATACGCAAGTAGCAAGGAACAAAGCATGAAGAAAATGTACTACGGAATTTAGTATAATTTAGCACTTGAAATATTTATTTTAAATTTAATTTTTCCTGTTTTACCAACATGTTGCGTGGCTTCATTTGTGCTCCGCTTCAGTGCAACTAAATACTTTCAAATTAGAAATTGTCGCTTTTATAACTCAGATAAAGAAGCATTTTATATGGTTTGTATTTATACACTAAGTCAATATTTCTTCGGAACGCATATGTTTTTGGATTTATTTACTCAATAATTCAATTGCATTTGTGCTTTCGGTGCAATGCACCTGAGCTGTGTGTGTAATATAATACTCAAATGCAATAATATTCAAAGACATATATGTTGTGTTTATATTTATACCATACTAGCTGTACCCGGCACGCTTTGCTGTGCCAGTAAAAATTATTTTCATCACACAATATATTCTCCTCCCACTCGACTCCAAGCACTTCTCTACTTCTTTCAGCAATATTTAAAACCAATAAATCAAATAACTTTTTTTATCTTTTAAACTATGAAACTTTATTCTCTTTTCTTAACTTGATTACTTCATGGTGCATAGCCCCCTCCTATTTTGACCAAACATAACACGATTACTTTTCCCGATCCCACTAACATGTGTAATAAATTTCGTCTCCGTAACTCAGATGGATGCAAAGATATGATGAATTTTGTTTATCGCTTGTATGGGGGGTGGGGCACAGCCCCCTCCGATTTTGACCAAACTTTACTCGAACACTCTCCTGAATGAACTGAAGATTGTCTGTGAATTTCAGCTCAATCGTTTGGATGGTTTTGCTTCCTATAAGGAACATACATACATACATACATACATACATACATACATACATACATACATACATAGATATATACAAGATTCATTTTTATATATATAGGTACCCTACACAATCAAATGTTTGAGTGGGTTTCAGTATGTATATAATTTCTAAGACATTGAATGAGCCTTCATAAACTTAATAAAATGCACAAATTTTTGAGCAGATTTTAATTAGAGCAAGCACCACAAAAATTGTATGTAGACTCCAGTTGCAACCATAATTTTCAATCTTTTCCCTTTCATAGAGAAGGTACGCTTTGCTATGTCCCACAGTAACTTATGTCAAAATGAACGTTGTATGTGCATGTTTCCTATAGATAGCCAAACCATTCCCACTTTCTCAGTGGAATTTACTTCGACTGATCTCATTTCCATATACCATAAATCATCCCTGTGCCTCAAATCGATGGAAATATCATTTATATGGAGCATTGCTCCCTTCGATTTCAACTAAATGTAGCCTAAGTTACTACTTAGAACATCAGGTATCAGGTAATCAGTGAAAGTCCCGTCCAAATCGGTTTAGCCTTTCGGAGTTAAGCTAGAAAAAAAAATTCGGTCACACAGTCAAACAAAAATTGTTGTACATTTTAATGGTACCGAAAGAAGGTCACATTATGAGTTTGATCGAAATGGCATTTGCTTACCGTTACAGTAAAACAATACAAAATCAGGAAATAAATAAAAATCAGGAAACTAAAAATACTATTCTGGAAAGCCAACGGTCAAATCTGTTAAACCATAAAGCCATCCTGAGTCGTATCGACCAATTAGACTACTTACATCGCTTCCCAAAGTATGGTAGAAGCTGCATATCTGCAGGTTATCTCATTTTCAGACTCTAAACGTTTATTGACAGTTCAGTTCAGTTCAAATTTAGCTCGGAACACGAAATAATATTCTTGAAACCTTTGACGAAAAGAAATATTGTTTATGGACAAACAACGAGTCTGTGCCAAAGTGTGTCATTCCGGTCTGCTGTCAAAGAGTAAGAGTAAATAGTCTGGAAAGATGTCAGTTCGTTGTAAAAATTCGCGCAATTGTCTCTCCAACTTTCATTGTTTTCGCAGGAGTGTATCGGTGCAGCGTGCTCGGACCACTTACTTTTAATATTTTTGCTGTTGATCTTCCAATAGTCTCACTTCTGAATCAAGTTTGCTGATTGCTTAATATGATGAAGACGTATGTAAGCCACTGGTTCAAACCACCTTTTCAGACTTTTGGCTTAAGACAGCTTAAACATTACCATTTTGGCTAACGTAAATTTGAGCTGACCCACAAATACTTCAGGACTATAACTGAGCTTTAATCATCTATCTATTATCTATCTATACATATTATAAAATTGTAGACAAATATTTGTTTGTCTGTTTGTGCGTGCATCACACCTAATCCGATGAATCAATTTGAATGAATTTTGGTATAGAAATACATAGATGGGTCGTTGAAAAAGAAAATAGGGGAAATAACCCACGACGATATAAGTGATAAGCAAATTGTATCACATCTTTGCATTCACTTGAAGAACAGAGATGAAATTTAGTATACATGTTAATGGGATCCGGAGAAGTATTCCTATCAAGTTTGGTTAAAATCGGCGAGGATGACGTTCCCTCTCCCCCATATCAGCGATATACAAAAATTTGTCATATCTGTACATCTATTTTTTCCAGCGGCTGCACTAGGCTGGGCACCTTATTCGAATGGACGAAAGAGCTCCAGCACGCATGGCACGCGGCCATGACCGGCAGACGGTTGACGGCCATTTAAGAAGAAGAATTACATCTATTTTATGTAATAATATTTGGTATACGGTTTCTATTGGGAGAAGTAAGATCGATTGGACAAGTGTGAACTTTTTGGCTATATTGACCGGTGACAAAGCGGGCGGGGCTTAGTTAGAATACATATAGTTTGAGGCAATTGAATTACGAGTAGTTTGAGTAGCACAGACTACATGTCATAGCTTTGAAAAGTGCTAGCAAACAGTTTGAAGAGAATTTCTGTTTAGCAAATTTTAAGCTTAGAAATGAAATCCATATTTTAACATTAATATAATTTAACTGATGTAATAAGGAGTAACATAGGCTACATATATTTAATATCGGAGGGGGCGGTGCCCCACCCCCCACATAAGCGATACTCAAAAACCGACATTTATTTTGCATGTAAGGTACGAGAATGATATTCGATAAACGTGTTAATGGGATCGGTAGAAAATGACTTCATGAGTTCGGTCAAGGTCGGAGGGGGCGTTGACGCACCCCCAATATAAGCGATAACATAAATCGACATATTTTTGAATTTATATGAGGTACGGGGAAGATATTTGGTATTTTGATAAACTTTTTTACGGGGCAGTGGAGCGCGCTGGATGCAGCTAGTTGTTAAATAAATAGAATTACAATTCATATGATTTGATGATTTTAGAAGCTGATGCTGGGTAATTTATGGAAGAAATCTGAATCCATTATTGTCACTTAATTGTCACTAAACAAAAATCAAAAAGGGTCGACGTGCTTGAGGTTTCTACCTCTGCACACAACGTATTTGATCATCGTAGACCTTATTTAAATTTAGTTTTCTACAAACTATATTGGAAGCTAGGCTTAGAAAAAAAAACAACAAAATAATATTTGAGGTAAATCAAATCATTTAATAAAATATATGACCTGGTCTATCAAAAGGGGGCTTGCTTGCGAAATAAGTTTTCAAGAAAATAACTGTTAAAGATACATTTTCTTGAAGTACAATCATGTGGGAAAAGTATTTAATTTGAAAGAACGTCTCAATCACCATCCGATTCGCCAAAATATGATTTTTGAACAGCTAAGCCCACTTTTCATAGATCAGGTGATATATATCAAATGAGAATCATATTAAAAGAAGATATTGCTGTAACAGTGTGACTTATAGACAATCCTTTTCCGTTCGGTTAATTTCTCTAACAATAAGTTCCCTCTGCTCTGTAAAAGTTTTTCTCGGACTGCCAGATAAATAGACGGTAGAAAGGACATGGCTAAATCGATATGCATATGGGGGTCTGAGATGCCTTCCACGTTATGTTTTATACATTTTGACAGTTCGGCTAATCCTATAATGTACACTATATAAACTATATTATGATATTGAAAATGGCTTTGTTGGTTTTTAATTAATCTCTTTTCATGCACTTTTGTATGCGCCCGAACCATTTGCTTTAGTCAGCTTCAAAACATGTTTGAACTCATCAATGGCTTCTTCTTTGTTTTTCCAAATGAAAGTCATTGGCTGCCATTAGCAGCTCAGCAGTTTATCCTTCAATTCATTGTTTTCATTTAACCATAGTCACTTAGTTGAGACCATGTGTGAGAGCCCTTTTTGGTCGTAGAGGAAAATGACCTGTCTTCAATGGTAGGATTTTCCTACATTTCCGAAAACTTCTGGCAAACAAATGTTGTAGATCATTAAGTTGCTCTAATGATAAGGTTCGATTTATTCATTTTTATCGAAGACTATAAAAGATAAATCCTTTAATTCTTTAAGGGGTACTGGTCATAAAAATCTGTACATCCTTTCTGAGATTTTGAAAGAAAAATTTTTGCTGTATTTATTATTTTAGCTTAATATTTTGTTTATTTTACTTAAATTTTAAAACAAATTTTCATATAGGTCCATATTGGATCGCTAAAAGGGTTAGCCTTCAGACAAATCTATTTGTTTCTTGATTTTTCGAAGAAAAACCTTTAACTGTGGTTAAATTTAGCTTGAAACAGAAAATGTTGAATGTCTTACATTAATCTCAATAAAAACATGCTACATCGATCTAGGGGATCAATGCAATTACAGGGTATCTCAAAGTCATACACACACGACTGCAACTTTCGTTCTTATTTAAACATTTAAAATACATTTCCAAATATTAGATCTTGTAGCTACAGTAACCCATTGAGTTTTAGGGGCTTTTCCCTGCCAATTTGAACAAACATTTCTTAGTTTTAACCGAACTAAAATCCTACATAATAAGTTAAAGTTCTATTGATCTTAGACTCGCCACGGTGTTTAAACTTTATAAAGAGTTCTGTGGTAATATATTCTTCAAACACTCACTGTTTGCATAACACATATTTTTTCCCGCCTTTTCTTATATTTTAGCTCGATACACTAAGTCCAGATTGTTTTTTTTTTTCCATATAATAGGGTTTCCCAAGATCCTCAAAATAAAAAATTATTCTGTTTCAGTGCAGAGTGATCATCGAATAAAGGACTCAAATCACTTACCCGCCATTTCTTTAATTTTAGAATTTAGAAATAGAAAATAATCACAGAATGCTAAATCTGGAGTATATGCTGGATGGGACAGAACTTTGTATAATAATATTTGGATGGAACAGTACTTTTCTCTTTTAATTAAATTGAGATTGAATATTTGTGCATTACAAGAAACTAATAAAGATTGCATTACTTTAGTTTGGCACTACTAATTGCGAGGGTGGTTTGAAAAGTGCTAAATCTAACAAAAACCAAATCTTCTATTAAGAGAATGTTCTACAATTGCTAGCCGGATCTATTCCCATTGGAACTCTTACGACAATGACTGCGTTAAATATTCAAGTGTTATTTTTTTTGCTTTTTCTAATTTGAAGTAAACGTCAACGTCAACGTCAACGTCAACGTCAACGTCCGTCCGTCCGTTTACTTTAGCCAGCTTAACCTCGGCGTTACAAAAATCGTCGCAACTAATGAGCGATAACGACGACGGCGTTGAAATGAAAATAAGAGTGGGTTTGGCTTATTTCACCAAAGAAGCAAAGAAGAAAAAATAAAATAATTTTAGAGAAATAATTTCAATGAAACACCAGAAACGGAGCAGTGTATAGGAACAACAGGTAATTGTTTGTTGGCGAAGTGCGTTGAGAAATACATAATCTGGTTTATTGTCAGAGAACGTTTGTACTTCGACACGTTTTTACGTCGCTGTTTCGCATGAATGAACGATTTCGAGCAAAATTTTTTTTTTTAATGCGAATGTTTTTTAAGCAAAAACAATTTGCGAAGCCATGAAATTGAAGTTCAAGTATAAAAGCAAGCAACCAAAGTACTGTAGACATCAAAAAACGCTCGCACCACGCAGCAACAAGACGCATAAGTCAAAGAACTACTTCGAAAAAAAGTCAATCAACAACAAAATCAAAATGTTCAAATTGGTAAGTCGTATAGTCGAGTCCATATATATTATCCAAGGATGCCTATTAAATACAATTTTTTTTTTTTTTTTGCTACAGTTTGTTCTCGCCGCTCTCCTCTCCGTTGCCGCTGCACGCCCCGGTCATTTGGCTGCCGCACCACTGGTCTACAGCTCTGCACCACTGGCACACACCACCACCGTCGTACAGGAGCCTGCGCTCGCTAAAGTTGGTTCGGTTGTCAAGAGCATTCCCACCGCTGTCTCACACCAGAGCTTGACCCAGGTACATCATTCGGCGCATGTTGTTGAGGACGTTATTGCACCAGTTGGCGTAAAGACCACCACTGTTTCACATGCTGCTCCAGTTGCACCAGTCACTTATGCCGCACATGCTGTCGCTTCGCCAGTGACTTACAGCGCTCCTCTGATCAATCACTATGCTGCCTCGCCTGCACTGACCTATGCTGCTGCTCCAGCTGTGACCTATGCTGCTGCTCATAGCCACTATGCTGCCGCTCCAGCTGTCACCTATGCTGCTGCTCCAGTCAGTTATGCTGCCACTTATGCCGCACCAGCACACTACAGCGCCTGGTAAGGTGTACGATTGCGCCTTAGAGAACAAAAGATTTTGTAGACTAAACATTGAAAGTTGTTGACTTATGCGAAATAAAACACGAATTATTTATAAAAAATTTTGAATTATTTATTGCTTTGCCGATTTCAGTATTTACACTCCATGCTCTTTCCCCTCACTTGACATAGATTGTGGGATAGGCACTGCCGCTCCAGCCATGTGGTTCGCCATACCAGCCATTATAGTCCAGTGCGCCATAACTCAATGGTGCATAGCCATAGGCAGGTGCACTGTAGGTCTTCAAAATGGGCGTATGTTCCACAATGGGACGCAAAAATGGACGCTTTTCATGCACAATCGTTGAGCTTTGATGCGATATAGCTGTGGGCAAGGATTCGTAGCTATGTCCCACAACTGTTGGCGCATAGGCAACTGTCTCATAGGTAGAGGGCAGCAGTGCTGTTGTATCATGCAGATAGCTGGGACGCGCCCAAGCGAATGCTGCATAAACTCCAAGTAGTAGAAAAGCCTGTAAAATATGCGTTTTATTAATTTAAAGAAAATCTTTCAATTCACTTTGTCTCCACTTACGATTTTGAACATCTTGTTGCTGTCTCGTTGTTGCTGCGTTGAGAATGACTTGAGACTATATACAAAACTGAAGAAGCTCTGACTTTATATAGCACAAAATATTGCGTTGAGTTGGGAAGATTTTTACGTTAGAATTGGCACAAACAATCGAAACATAATTTGCATGTTTGAAATTAGCTAAAAGTTGAGCAGCGAGTCAAAGAAACACAAAAGAAATAACAGAAAAAAAACCGCTGAAGTTTAGTGGGAGAAAAAAAAAAAACAAACAGAAAAACTTCGCACAGCTCATTAATGTTCCATTTAGTGTAACTGACCAGTTCAACTGGCAACTTTGAATGAAAAACGACGTCTCAACAAGTCAAAGTATGAAATCCGCACAGAAAAACAAGCAAAATTGTGTAAAAAGTCAATGGAGAAAAAAGACCTCCACCCACCCAGACCGACTTCGTTTGTTGCTAGCATAAATCAGTCTCGGTCGTTGTTGTTGTTTCTGTTAGTCGATTGAACTAGTAGCACCCGGAGTTAAAAAATAAAAATAAAAAAAAAAACGATCTACATATTTCTGTGTATATATATACACCTATATATGCTTCCTGCTTCTCTGAGGTTTTTTGCTGCTGGCGTCATTGTTTTTGTTGTTGTTTTTACTTTTGGTCAGCCAACAGCTGTTGCTTGCAACAGGCTAAAAAATGTTGTTGTTATTGTTTGAAGCCCATTTGAACGAATTGTTTTAGCACAAGCAACTAAGATACACTCCGAAAAATCTTTGTGGAGAGTTTTTAAAGAAAACTATAATAGGCTCGAATTGAAATGATGGATACGCAAAAACCATTTCAGCATTAAAAGTCGATTCGGTATAGAATATATAAAAGTTTCTAAATTTAAAAAAACATAAACCTAAACACACATACAAAAAGTTGAGCCGACATAGATACGTCCGTCCGTCTATCTAGCTATCCGTATGAGCTTTGAGAACTTGGAATTCTTTAAATTTTGATACTTAGTTTCTTCTATCTTTTCTTCTTTAAGGTGCAGTACATACAGAATTCGGCTCCTCTTTTCTGAATTTTGGTATACAAAAATTTTATTTTTGACTATTTTTTTAATTAAAAATAGCGAATTCTAATTAAATATTCCATAAAGGTCCAAATCGGGCCAGTAAAAGGGTTCAAATCTATTCCTATTTCTTTGTTTTTGTATGATAAACACATTGGTTCAATTTAATTTTTGTTGAAATTTTTGGTGCATCTAACCTCAATAAAATATGCCACGGGTCCAGACAGATATAAAATTAAGTTTCAATGGGGGTACAAAGTATCTCGAAGTCGAGTTTTATTTAGCGTTCTGCACTTTCGAAAGCAGCCATAATAGTCAACAAATGTACCAGATCCTTCAGTGGTAGACTATCCAGGTATTTAAGGAATGCTTTTTAAGTAGTGCACTGCAGATTCACATAGCATGTGTTGAATACTTTCTATTTTCTTGACAGGGATAAATGATCCGTGTGATCCCAGATATTTTACTGTCTCTTTAACTGGTACAGTATCGACATTTAAGTTACGGGTGGACAGTTTCCTTTCATTAAAGAAAATGTTATCTAAACGGATTTCTGTGTATTTATCACATACAAATCCTTGCTCGTGGCAATGATGGCAGTATCATCAGCATAAGTTGCTACCTCAACATTATTACTGACAGGTAAGTCAGCTGTAAAAATTGTGTATAGGACTGGACTCAACACACTTCCCTGGGGAACACCAGCGTTAATTGAATATAGTCTGGATAGGTTGCTTAGATAAGACTTCAATAATAAAAAAAAAGAGCAGGTAGCCACTTCTTAATTTTATATAATAGTCGTAAGTGCCAGACTCTGTCAAACGCTTGTTTAACATCTAAGCAGAACCCTGCGCAGTACTCCTTATGCTGCACTGGCTACTAGGTCCTCGTTCTTAACTTACTTTGGAAAACAAAATTCTTCTTTACAAGGTTGTTCTAAAACCAATTTGGACATATGCTATACAACTATGGGGAACTGCTAGTAACTCAAACATTGAAATCTTGCAAAGATACCAGTTTATGACATTGAGTATTATATCAGGTGCACCTTGGTTCATAAGCAATTATGCTATTCATAAAGACCTAAGGATAACTTTTGTGAGAGACAAAATAAAAAGACATTTTCAAAATGACATAAGCAGACTTTGCAACCCTTAGCCTCCTAGATAATAGCAGAGATGTTAGGCGTCTGAAAAGATTTCACGTACTGAATCGCCCTCATAGATTTAACAAATAATAATTAGTATAATATATTAGTTGGAATCACTGGAACTCAACTAATTCTGTTAAGTATTTTATGTATAAGTTTATTTGTTTATTGTCATAAGACAGATTGCAAAAAAAATTTATATTCTAATCATGGTCAAACTCAGATATTCCGAACAAGATGGAAGATTACGAGACATAACAGCCCAGTGTTGAATGTATGCTCGCTACTTACCTGGCAGTCAAATGTAAGCCTAAGAGTATATCTTTTAAAGAGCTGTGAATGCCCATCAACAAAAGAGTCGTTGAGTGTGATGATCAAGTACTGGCGCACTCGTTCGCCATTTCGTCTGCTATGCAACACTGCTCCGGATGAGTTTGATTTTTGTGGTGTGACATTAACGAGTTGAATTGCAGCCTGATTGTCAACGTAGATTGATATATTCCTTGGAGATCAGTCAGATTGCATATATATCTGCCTCAAATATGTATACCAGTGAGCTATGAGTGCTAAGTAGCCAGTTCCTGCACCTGTGCCTTCATCTATCATCGATCCGTTGGTGTAGATTGAAAGTTCATTCCGCCTTCTGGGGGTTCCAAGCTTCAAGTCTACCCTCTTTGGGAATCTTGTTGCGAAGTTGTCATTTTATTTGAGCTTTTGTATTCAGTAGGCTCCCTACTTAAGCTCAGCCGTATTACCTACGTAATGTAGGAATAAGCCGATTGGGAGGTGTATCCTAAGTACCTTGATATGTCCAGGTTTCCTTCTCTTTGTACCTTACGAAGTGAAATTTTGTATGAAACACTTGCAGCCTGACCAAGCCATGTGACATAATTAACAGCTGACACAATATCCCAGAAGATTTGTGCGGTGGAGTCTTAACATTAATCCTGCCTAGATCGTCCTTGTACCGTTTACTAGGAAGCAGAAACTATATCTTAAAATAAAATTAAGAAACGGTAGTATGAAGCAATAAAATTAAATATCTAATAATTATACTGAAAAATAGGGCAGCACTGGTCTATAGAAAACTGTCCGGGAAATCATGTGCTTAATATTATATTAATAAAACCACTGGAACTATGTGGTATAGTTGCATAAAAGGACAAAACAAATCACATTTATCAAGTAGTTAGTATTTCTTCGAAGATTTGCATGTATACTCATCAGAGGCACCTCAAAGGCAATGCGTACATGCCCCATTTTAGCGTTGGGGGCAATTCTATATATCACACAACTTCATCTAGAAATAAAAAGTCGTCGGAAATAAAGCAACGTTGAACAAATTTTAGAAACGTCTCAAAAATGGTTACAAGGGGTGCTTCTAATGATCATGCCACGAGACGAAATCGCAAGGAGGAACATATAGAACGGAACTTCACCACAAAGTGGTCCGACAAGAAATCCTAAACGCTAGAGGAAACCAATGCAACCATGTAGAATAAAGTGGTACATAGATGGCACTGGACTAGGAGCTTTCGTGCCATAATTAGATCTGTACCATAATAAGATATCACAATTGTGATATTGCCATTCAGGTGGTATTAAAGACACTCAACTCAGTCCATGTCGAGTTCAGATCAATTCAAAAGGCACTGTGAAAGAGGACAGACCCCTTTATTCCATGATTTTTGGAGTCGCTAAAACCAAACATGACCACAAAAAACAATTTAATTGGCCCACTTATAGTTCGACACTGTGGTTGACAATTCAATTTAAAGAAAAGTTGAGTACGGTGTCTATTCCTATGTATTTTTGGGCGCTTTTGCAAAGTGAGTCCAGTCCCTTTAAGATGAATTTAGCTCGTTTATTTTTCTTGGCATTCATTTCTGCGTCATGCCCTTCTGAGAGGTTTCCTTTTCTAAACCTTTTTCGCTTCTGTTGAATTCAATATTCGGCTGGCATACATCCCATTTCCCTTGGTAGCGACGTTTCATTTCTCTCAGATCCTGGTTAAACATTTCACCTAACTACTCGCTATAATGCCCTTAATTTGTGGGAAAGTAGTCTACATGGGATTCCAGGAAATGCAGTTTCAGATTCATTAAGCAAACGAAATTTTTGTAATTCTTTATCAGTTTTTTTTTTATAACCTTTTTATATGTAATTTGGACTTTTTATTATTCTCTACTTCACTTACATTGCTTTTATCAACTTAGGAGCAACAACTTCCGAAACCCCTTCTTTGTTTTGTCTGCTGTCTTTTTCAGAAATTTCTATTGGATGTATAGGAAAGCTTCCCCGCTTTGTTCAAGGCTTTTACGAATTTGCGTTGAGAAAATTTGCCAAGCCAGTGCCCCAAAAATTACAACGATCTCGATTTTCCGTGAAAATTTATATTTCTACCCCACCCAAGGGATATTAAGGTGAAGGAGAAGAAGAATTTGTTGTTGGTGGTCTTTCTCGGCTTTAGAGCTTCAAAAGCATACAAATAGACACCCTACTCGACGTTTCTTGTAAAATTTAAATTTCAACTGCCGTGAGGTGTTGTAAGGGGAAGATAGTGGGAAAATGAGATTTTTTTTTTAATTCATATTCAAAATTTCTTTTCCATCCCATCGTTCTCAAACACTATTCGCATACACTAAAAAGAAAGTAATTAAACAGATGTTCCTCTGGTTTTTGAAAACTTTACCTCCAGAATGGAAATGGGAGGATGTTTTGCTTGTATTGACATAAAAGCCATACACGTCGCATTTGTAGTTTCTAATTTAAGTAATCAAAGATTCTTTCATATAATTTCTCAAATATGGATGCATGCTTGTATTAAGCCTAGCGCTTCAAGTGGTTCGAACCATGAAAATGTTTAGGATTGACGTTTTCAAAGTTATTTCAAAAATTATGTAAGAAATTGGCGTTGAGTAGGTTTAAAGTACTTACCTATGCTCTTAAGGACATAGTTTTGATTAAAATGGACCTAAAATCTTCTTCTACACTTGATCCTATTGTTATTGAAGTTCAGATTTTTTGTTTGATTCCATATTTCAAATAATTTCCTTTTCTTATTATTTTGGTTTTGAAATAATCATGAATCGGCCATAAATGGTTTTAAAATGTGGAACGAATTTATTTAAACTAAGAATAAAGTGTTCAAAAGATTTATTCCAAATTTTTATCAGAAGAGTAAAAAAGGTTTTTAGAATGAACACAAAATATTCTTAAAAAGAATACGATATGTTCCTTAAATGAACAAGAATCCCTTTTTAATTGAACACAAAATATAATGAGAACAATTTAAAAATTTTCTTTAAAAAAGAACGATGGATTTAATAAAATCGTTCTCAAAATATTTCCAAAGTTTATATATATAAAAAAAAAAAGTTTTGCCAATGAATGTTCTTGATTTTCAGGTGTTTTGGGTTTCTTTAATATTTTACTATTTCTTGAATAATTATATATAATAATTTTTCGAAGTGTAAGTTTCTCATGCTAGCTACTGAAGTTTCTGGTTTTTTTTTTTTTTTTAATTTTGCAAAATATTAAAAACATTCTGCTTGAAGAAAAAATATGAATTAAAGTAGATATTCTTGCTATTGTCTCGTCTCATTTAATTTCATTTTAATTATGCCAGATAATTTTTTTAAACAAACGGACGCCGAAAGTTAGCCACTTGGCTGGCTTCCCATGTCAATTGGCCTCGAGACTAATTTAATTATTTCGCTTCGACTAATTTTAAGAAATAAATAGCCGAAATAAAAGCGAAATTGTTTTGTTTTCTGCTCTTTTATGAGAATGTCATGGTGCTGGGCAGATAAAGGTGAGCAACTGTTAACTTATGAAGACATTTTAATACACTGCACTTAGGGTCAAGGGTGTATTAGATTTGTGCAAATGTGTGTAACAGGCGGAAAGAGGCAAAGCAGCCGATTTAAAGTATATATATACTTGATCAGCAATTAAAGTTGAGTCGATATAGCCATGTTCATCCGAGAGTGTGAACAACGAGAGCTATAGACTCTGGTTTATGATATTCAGATTTATATTATCGGTTAAGCTATTTGTTCATAATTAAACTATGCAGATTTAAGTCTTGATAAGACAGCAGCGTATTTCAAAGTCGCAAACACACAACTGCAGCATTCTTACTTGCTTATTAGATCTTATTATTACATATCAAATCTAAGAAACACCTCAAACCGTGCAAGCGCAACATAAATTGTGCAAAGCCGCGCAATTGTCTTGGCAACTGTCAGATTGACTGCCGCTGTCACTAATGCTGCTATTATGTTTGCATTGCAGCGCAGCGTTTTTCGTCTTATTAGCTGATCTGATTAGCAAACCGCGTCGTCGGAAAATGAACAAAGTCGCCTCGCGGCGGTCTTGTAATAATTAGGTGTAAATCAGCGCTCGCGCTTTTAGCAGTTGTCATAAATCTGTTAAAACTGCCGTTGGTGCCGCTGGAGCCGATGCTGCTGTTGGTCATGGTGGCGCTTTAAATTGGGTTAGTTTCGGCAATTTTGAATGGATGTAGAGCAGCGTGAATTGAGTCAACGCTGTGCATATTGCTTGCAGTTAATTATGAGCTGTCGCTTTAATTGGCTAAATTTGAAAAGATTTATCATTAATAATTTGCTTTGATTGTTATTGCTACTGTTTCGATTGGGGGTAGGTGTATAACTATGTATGTAGAAGTGAGCTCTTAAATCTTTTAATACAATCATATTGTATAGATCTTACTAATATACATAGTTGTACCGAGTATCGATAGTCTGCATTGAGTAGGTATTGTTTTTAATTTAATTAAGTTCAGTTGTTTGATTTTAGTTTTAAACCTTTTAAACATAATCACGGCGCTAGATTCTTAAATAAGTTGCTTTAAAATTCTAATCTCAGATAATATATAAAACTAGATATTAACTGCGAAAAGTAGATTAAATTTTATTTATTTTTGGTTTTAAGTTGTTGCCAAAACCATTTTGAATCGAAGCAAGTTTGTACATACTTTTAGGCTTCATACCAACATTGAACAAAGTCGAGCTTTCAACTAATAAATAAAAGCTCTCCATGCTAGTCTTTAACCCTCATACTATGACAACTGAAATAATCCCAGTAAAATGCTGTTTCGAATGAGTTTCTTTTTTCTAACTTTTCGATATATTTTTAAATACAAAATGGCGGATACATTTGCTACAGAAAAATATGTTTTAATTTTTTTTATTAATTTGAAATGCTGATCTCAAAAATAGGCCTCATTTTAACGTATTTTGACCATTCTATTGTTCTTTAGAAAAAGGATCTTATTATGCTTAAATACTCTTCAAAGTTTTTGACTGGGCAGCGCAGGACCCGGTGGAGGAATTTTTGTGCCTCTACTCACAGCTTGGAATGGTCCAAGCGGACGCAATTTCAAATTAAAGAAATTTTTGAGGAAAATGAATATTACATATTGGTTGGATAGCCATGTGCTACGTTTTTACTTAATTGGCCGTTAACCGTCTTCCGGTCATGGCCGCTATTAGAAAGGCAAGGAATTTTATGCGCTGGACTATGTCAACCTCATCGAATAGCTCGCTTTTCATACGAGACCTAAACTCGTCGCCGACACTAAATGGATCGAAAATCCTTCGAAGAATCTTCCTCTCGAAGATTTCCAACGCTGTATCATCAGACTCACTCACGGTTCGGACCTCACGCCTCCGCGTCATACAATAGGACAATATCTTATAGATATTGATTTTTGTCTTTCGAGAAAGGGTTTTACTTCTCATAGTCATTTGTTGGTACAGAATTTTCAACAGAATTTAAAAACGAATGAAAAGAAATAAAAGGTGAGAATTTATTTTAAATAGAACGGAGAGTTCGAAGTGAGTTATTGAGAGCGTAATTAGTCGTAAAAAAAGTAAATTTTAGAGGCACAAAATGGCGAGTTGGTCGAAAAGGCACATTTAATGAAACTGATTGAAGCAAGTAATGGAAATCAATAAAAATTTTGTGCATACAAATAATATGAATTTTGTAGATACAACGAACAGAGAGCATGGATCTGCGTGAAGAAAAGTTTGGAAGATCAATAATTTTTAATCTCTCGTTAAAAGACAGAAGATTAAAATGGGTATCTCAATTAAGACTGCGAAAAGCCAAAAGAAGAAATTGTTTCTGATCAGATTATATACGGTCTTGTTGAATACTGTAAGAAGGATGCCATAAACAGGATAAAAATTCTAAAATTGGGCGGACAAGTGTGATGTAAAGAAGTCTAGTGGTATAAGAGTCATTAAACTCAGACCAACGCTTAACAAAGCCAAGAAAATATTTTGCTTTGTTTACCATTGATCCAATGTGATTACTATAAATAAGTTTGGGTTCCATAAGGATACCTAAATCCTTATAACAATATTCTCTGCCAAGGATAATGTTATTTTACAAATAATTAACTATAAATGGATAATTAATAATAATAATTTAGATTTTGAAAAATTTAAGTTTAGATAGTTGAAACTACACCATGTATGTAGGGAGTTCAAATCAGCCTACTCAACAGAAGAAAATTTCAATAGATATGTGCAAATGGATTTGCCTCTAACGAAACAATGTTGGTAAGGCCTAACGACAGACTTTAACGATTGTTGCAATTGGTCCGCAATGATTTTTTCGAACAGTTTTGGAATAGCATTTATCTTAGCAATGCCTCTATAATTCGATATATCAGATTTGCTGCCTTTTTTATGAAGTGCAATAATGAAAGATTCTCTCCAAAGAGATGGAAACTTGCATAACCTTATAGAAAGGTGCAAACATAATCGGTACTAGAACACTGTACTATAGGGAATAATCATCTAGGTATGAAGGAACATTTAATGGACAAAAGACATGTTAAAATAGTTTGAATAGAGATAATAGGAGGAGATATGAAGTCATACGATGTAATAAGGTAAGAGTATCTACTAGTAGGATTGACAGAGCAATTAGAATAAGTACTTTGGAAAAAGTCAGCAAACAAACTGGATATTAAACGAAGCAGACGATGCAAACCTATCATTAAAAAATAATTGAGATGGGTGCACAGCAGTACTGCGTTTCGTTTTTACGAAATTAAAGACGGATTTTGGATTGCGTCGCCTGTTTTGTTTAACTTTTATTAAATAGTCAGCGTAACACCTTCTACTTAATGCGTTAAAGTCAGACCGTGCAACACAACACTTACTAAAATCAGAGTTAGAGCAACTACGTTTATATATTTTTTAAATAATCGTGACTTAACATTCTTTAATCTGCAAAGGCTGCGAGAAAACCTGGTTGACTTTTTCTTGAGCTAGAGATAAATGTGTTCGGAACGCATTCATTCAAAAACGAGCTACAAAAATGTAGGCAGGTCATAAAAGCGGTCCTTATATTTATTAATGTATAAACTTCTTTGGAAACACATCGTTATGATCTGTTTCGAAGTCGATCCCGCTTGAAAACATACTGAATTCAAGTTTTGACAATTTTATTATTTTCTCTATTTTAATTTTGTATATTTTCCATAAAAAAAATTTAAATCGAATTTCGTTTCGAATTTCAATTTTTTATTAAACCAATAAACTTAATTTAAAATCGAAAAAAAAAAAAAATTTAAACAGAAACCTGAAACTTTTATTTGAACATTTTATTTAGTTGTTCGCAATAGATTCTCTGGTGAACTTGTCATCAACACTTTTCAGTTCTGTTAAAAAAATATATCTTTTTTCTGAAATTTGATCGAGTTGAAGCCAAAATTTATTTAGTTCTTACCATTTTTCCCATGCTTTACTTCCGTTCACGAGCATAAAACAAAAATAAAATTCCAATACGGCTATGGCAGCGAGTACTAGTGGTAAGCAGAACGAAAAATTGGAAGTCGCATACGAGTATTATCCGCAGGCGCAGGCTAAGTGGGCCGAGGTGGTACACTCCGGCGAAATGTCACAGAAGATAAGCATTGATGTCTTCGATTCACTGGATGCACCGGTTGCGCAGAATGCAGCCGAGGCTGTAATGTATAACTACGTGGAACCATATGCGGAGCACTATTCCGATGGTGGTGGAGATGTGAACAGCAATACCAATCTACGCAATATCGAAGCTGCGGCCTACTATGTGGTGGACAGTGATCTTGAGTATGAAATGGCGGCACGTCCAATATATACCAAATACTATCAATCGCGGCCGATCTCAGAGTACAGCGATGATGACGATGAGCGTAGCGGCGATCTGTCGCTATTCGTTGAGATGGAGAAGATGCCGGCAATTAATGTAAGTTTTCTGCGGAATATATCACCGATGCGTTATTCCGACCAGTGTGATGATGGTTTAGAAACCGAGATCAACAATGAGCTGCACGGCGCATTAAGCGTGGCAGCAGCCGAATTAAAAGTGTATATGCAAGAATTGCCTAGCACGGATGAACCAACTAAAATGGAGGCCGCTAAAAACGGCCGGAACAAAAAGCTACCAACGCCGAAAAGTCAGGCGACACCAATTGATAGCGGCAAAGAGAAAAAGCCAAAGCGTGTGGTCAAACGACGCACCGTAGACAAAAAGACTTTAAATAAGAATAAAGCACTCAGTTCTAAGCTCGCTGCACCGCCGACTGCTAGAAAGTCAACGGCAATTCCGGCGGCGCCGGCACCACGCAAAAAGCTGGTGAAGCGTCAACCGAAGGCAAGCAAATTAGAAGCACAGCAGCAACTGCAGGAGCAGTCACAATTATTTGGGGATACGCAACAGCTACAATTGGCGCGCTCCAAGGATGCAAATACAATACGTCAAGCAGCAGTGCTAGGCATGGATGGTGCACCTGTACCACGTCGACGCAGGATCAAACCACTCGTCTGTACAAAGTCCATTGAGGATCTTAAAATGAGGAAGCTGACGATTTACAACAAAATGGCAATGACGCAGGAGCACATCATACAATCAATGGACATGCTGCGTTGCGCGCTGCTGCAGATGCAGATACCCCATTCGCTGCGCCACAAGTCGAAGAGACAGCGCAAAGCCTTCGAGTTCTGCGTACATTTCTCGCGAAATTTTCTCGATCCACTCAAAGGCATGATCGACGACTTCCGTTTCATAGCACCGGAAATGTTTAAAAGTGCCGTCTCGAATGATGCCTGCTACCGCGTCTCCGCCATCTACACACTCATCCTGAAATCTCTGCAAAAATATCAACGGCAATTAAACTATTTTCTACTCGATCCATTGCCGCAAAAACTGAGCGCACTGATTGAACTGATCTACACAATGACAACGATTTCTCTCGAAAAGGGACTCTTCGATCGACAGGATGCCATTATCGAGTGCATGCAGGATCGTTGTACAAAGTTTCTTGGCTTCATTGAAGACATGCTGGAAGAGCGTTTCATGCAGTTGCGTGAAAAAGTTCGCAGGAAGTCCGATAAGCGCAATCAAACGCATATAGGCTACGAGCTGAAGATGTTCATGAACGATTTTAATATGTACGAACCGAAACTGGTGCGCAAGCCGCAAGTGGTAAAGCAGAAACAGCCGCTGCGTAGGCTGGCACGCAAGTCAGCCGCACAGGAGCAGATAGTCATAGAGATGCCGCCATTTGAACAGCCTGACTCCGAGCAGAATATGATCAGACAACCGGACGAGGAGGTCAGAACACATGTCGAGCAATTTGCAGATGATGGCTCACAAACTCAATTTCCGTCTTTAATGAATTCGGAAGACCAGCCTGTAACAGCAGCAGAAGCAACTACCGATTTGAAGCCGTTAAACACGGCGCTGATCGAAGCGTTGCAAATGGTGACAAAGAGTCAATTGCGGCAGGTGCTGGAACCGATCATGAAATCGCTGGGCAGCGTTATGAAGGACAACCTTTCGCACCTAAGCGATTCTACCGAGGCCTAAAATAATTCTGTGCCATAAAAGGAAAGTCGGAATACCAAAATTCTACTCATTTCTCTGAGTCCCTAGAAATTCTAAGTCAACATTTCTCAATTAAAAGTTTCGTAAGTCCCTTCTTTGGTCTTCTAATAATTAATCAAAATTTAATCTTAATCTTGCAAAATGTTTTTGTAATTATTTATTAAATTCTTTTCGTTTGAGTATAAAACTTATGGCTGACTTTGTTAAGGTATAAGCAGAAGCTTTTACCTTTTAGCTTTTTTTTTATTTATTTTTTTTTTAAAATTGGACAGCCACCGACTTCACGGATATAATATTGATAGCGTGCCATGTCGACCAAGGGGAATGACCGAGTTATGTACGAAACAGTTGGATAGGAATCACTCCTAACAGTACACGTACAGTGCTTAGATATTCTACTGTTGACGGATAAGTTCCAGCGGTTTGTTACCTGCTAAAGCCATCCAGGAACTGCTGAGTGAGCTCGGTTGTGTCACTAGTTCCGGAGCTCACCCAAAAAGCTGTGTCCAAGCAAGTACGACCCAAGCAGTAGGCAAAAGGCAGCAGACAAAATACAATTTAGAACGCGTTCGAAAGCTTGCTGAACATCCAGCAAGATGGCAAAACTATGTTATTTATTTTCGAGATCTCCATGTTGCATCAGAATAGGGTTAAGGAGTTATGCACCATGGTGATATCGAAAGACGAGCATGGACTGGTTAGGTAAAGCCCTCTGGATGCAACTTACTACCAGCATTCGCCCAAGATATATTATTTACAGTAACTCGGACAATGTCAGCAAGCTTATTGGTCCAAATAAAGCGACTAGCTTTTTCGTCTTGCAGGTTTATAGTAATCACAGCATACTTCTATTCGGGGAACTGGTACAAGCGAGCCATTGTGTTAAAAAGCTGCAGTAAGAACATAATCGTCGTTTCGGGGAGGCCCTTAGCAACTCTGCCACCAATTGCATCGTAGACATGGATTTTAGTGGGCTTTATTATGTTAAATTGCAGACGAAATTCAGGCATAGGCATAGGTGAGGGAAGTCAATATTCAAAAAACTCCTCGTGAAACGAACCTCGTCTGAGCTTGCAAGCTCAAAAGAGGTAAACTAGTCCTGAATCTCACCAGTTTTTATTCCATAGGTTAAACTCATGGTTTTTATTAGGTCACAGAAGTGACTGCAGTTATTTGCCGTATTAGAAAAAAAAAGGAGGAAAAGATGAGTTTTTCTGGGACTAAGAGTACACTGCCCAAAGTATTTATACGCAATGGAAAGACATTCCGGACATTTCTTGAGTATGATGAGCCGAATTTCAGAAATGTTATAAAGTTTCTGTTCACACGACCGCGAAGATTAATGGTATGTACCTACAATACCTATAAACTTCGTGGTCGTGTGAACAAGAACTTTATAAAAATTCTGTGTCACAGTCTTTCCTCCGAAACGACTCGCCCAATTTTATAAACTATTTTTTAAACCCCTAAGTAATAACGGTGAACCAACCCCCGCCCCCAAACGCGTGTTAAATAAAAATCGAAATATCTTCGCATCAATTTAAGGTATTGGAATTTGGTATACATGATAATGGGATTAGAAGAAAATCACTTCATGAGTTTGGTCAAGCTCAAAGAAGTTGGTGCCCTACCACCGATACAAGAGATACAACATTTTAACACATCTCATATCTTTAAATTAGTACGAAGTACGGAGACGATATTTGGTATAAGTGTTAATGCGATCGGGAATAGTACCATCATTGTTTTAATTCCGAATGTGTGGAGGTCCGAATGTTCCACAACCCCAAACCCCTTTTCAAAATGATACAAAAAATGCGACATTTGATTGATGATTTGATTGTTTAATGGTTTAATAGTTCAATGCTTTAATAGTTTAATGGTTCAATGCTTTAATAGTTTAATGGTTTGATGGTTTGATTGCTTGATTGTTTGTTTGATTGTTTGTTTGATTGTTTGGTTGTTTGTTTGATTGTTTTTTTGATTGTTTGTTTGATTGTTTGTTTGATTGTTAGATTGTTTGATTGTTTGAATGTTTGATTGATTGTTTGATTGTTTGTTTGTTTGTTTGAATGTTTGATTGTTTGTTTGATTGTTTGATTGTTTGATTGTTTGATTGTTTGTCTGTTTTACTGTTTGATTGTTTGATTTTTTCATTGTTTGATTGTTTGAATGTTTGATTGTTTGATTGTTTGATTATTTGATTGTTTGATTGCTTGATAGTTTGATTGTTTGGTATTTTAAAAACTCAAGAAATAATAATTAATTATGGCAAAAACCATTATTCCATTGTAAAATATATTTTATTCGGTTTCCATTCACTCATAATTCCGCTCAATTTGGAAAACTAACTTAAAACTGAGGCTCTTATTGGAAGTTGTATAATAAAGTCAGTTTATAGTTTCAAATAAAATATATCTAAGAAATGTTATTTGTTTAAAGATTGTGCGAATCCTTTTACCAATGTTATTGTCATCGGTCTGCTGTTATCGTTGTGCTTCTTATTATCTGCTTTTATATTGTTTTGTATTCCTATTCTTGTCGTTGTCCTGCACATTTTCTCCCTTAGCCCCATCTATGGTTAATCATTCTTGCCCATGAAACGACGGATAGGTCGAATTTTTTTACGTGTTTCAATATTATCCAATGGATTGACTGCAAAAATATTTGCAGCATTAGAGCTTCTATCAGTTGTGGGATTGCTGCTTGGCGTTTGTGCCGTTAATTTGAAGATAAATGCAGAATTTTTAGTTTCTGATTTGGGTGTGCTAGGAGCAGCAGGAACCGCTGCACCAAAAGTAAATGCTCCACCCGAGCTAGTTGGACTTTGCATTGTGGCACCATTCAAATTAAACGATGTATTTGCTGTTGGCAATGCTGTCACCGGTATTTTTGCACCGAATGGAGTTTTTGTTGTATTATTCAAATTGGATGCATTGACTGGGCTGTTGTTGCATTTGCCAGAAGTATTAATACTCGATGCAGCAGATGAAGTTTCACCGAAAGCGGAAGTTCCAAAAATTGTTTCATTACTATTGCTACTGACTGATGGAGGCGTTTTACTTAATAATGATGATGATGTAGATGACGTTGCAAGTTGGATGAATGATGATTTGCTTCCCGGATAACCAAAGTTGCCAAAAATATTGTTTGACAGGCTTTCATTGTTGTTGGTAGTTACAGCTTGTCCAAAGCATGATGAACCAAAGCCGGATGAACCAAAGCCAGTCGAATCAAAGCCAGTCGAACCAATTACAGACGTGTTTGGAGCTTGGTTTTGATTGAAAGCGTTGGCGACAGCTGAACTGCCAAAAGAAATATGATACATTGTTGTGTCTGTGCTACTTGTTGTATATAGATGATCCTTACTTATTGAAAAATCTGGTACTGTTTCCGCTTTTGTGGACTTAGCGGACTCCATATCGACCATGAATGTTGACCCTTGTCTCTTTAATGCTTTTGGTGCTCTCTCTTTTGGCCGTAAGAAATTGAAGCAACTGCTGGCCGAAGTCGATGCAGTTGTTATTAGTGGCTCGGATATTTCAGTTGAGTGGTTGGTTTCGGGACCAAATGATGAAGTTGATTTAGGTGTACTGAATTTTGTATCAGCAAAAGGTGTAAATGAGGTACTTTGTGGACTTGGTTGATTCTCAGCAACAAATGATAAATTTGATACGGTTCCCGCTTTTGTAGGTGGGGAATAAATAGCGGAGCTGCTGTTGCAATTTAAAGTTGACCAAGTTGTGGTTGTTATTGCTTTGGATGGTCCCATTTGGGGCACTGAGAAATTTAAGCTACTGGCCGTCTGTGCAGATAGAGCTGCTGTTGTTTCTGATACAGTTTTACTATCAATGACTATAGTCTTCAGTTTAGTAGCTTCAGGAATTGAAAACTTGGGAACTGTTTCTGCAGTGGCAGGTGTGTAGGCGACGCTATTACCGAAAATGTTTGTTGCTCCCACTACTGGCGGATCAAAACTGAGGCTACTGTTTGTCGAAGTCGATGGAGGAATTGAAAAATTGAGAAATAATTCCGTTGTTGCAGGTGGAAAGAAGAACCTACTAGCCGCATGTGTAAATGGAGATGTTGTTGCTGTTGAAGATGTGGAATCATTTACTGAAGTCTTGAGTGTAGCTGATTCAGTGAATGCAAGGTTAGGAACTGTTTTCGTTGTTGTAAGTGGAGAGGAGGCGCTATTATCGAACTTTTTTGTTGATCTATCTGCTGGCACTAAGAAGCTGAGGCCATGACTACTGGCCATCTGTGGAGATGGAGCTATTGTTCTTTCTGTCATAGATGTGGAAATTCCGGCTGTAGTCTTGAGTTCAGCCTTTTCAGGAATTGAAAAATTGGTAACTGTTTCCGCAGTTTCAGGTGTTGTTGCTCCATCCACTTGGGCTAAGGAAGTGAGGCTACTGCTTGCCGATGTCGATAGAGTAATTGTTGTCGCAGATGTGGAAGCGATGTCTGCCGTCTTGAGATTAGCCGCTTCAGGAAATGAAAAATTTGGAACTGTATTCGCAGTTGCAGATGTGTAGGCGACGTCCACTTCTGGCGCTAGGAAACTGAGGCTACTATCCACCTGTGGAGATGAAATTGTTGTGGTTCCTGTCAGATATGTGGAAGTACTGGCTGTAGTCTTGAGTTTAGCAGCTTCAGGAAACGCAAAATTGGGAATTGTTTCCGTTGTTGCAGGTGCAGAAGAGATGCTATTATCGAAAAAATTTCTTCCTCCATCTTCTGGCACTAAAAGACTGCAGTGACTGGTCACCTGTTTAGATTGAGCTGTGGTTGGTTCTATCCCGGTTGACACACTAGATGTGCTATTGGTTTCAGAAGCCGCGATGTTAGCCACTGTGGACGAATCACAACTTTTTTCTGTTGTATCATTGCAAAACGTATCAGTTTCGGAGTCACTATCTACCGTTAAATCAATGGTAAAAATTGCAGGTGCACACTTATGTTCTTCAGTTTTCTTATTGGAAACACCAGAATTTAATACAGAATTCGAAGTCGTAGATTGATTTTTTGCAGCGTCGTCGGCAGTGCTCGAACCATTTATAAATCCAATTTTAGCTGCTGAGGACTTAATAGTAGCATCATTAGTGGCCGAAGCATTTCTGTCCTTTGCAAATCCAAATTTAAACATCGATATAGACGATGATTCTCCAAAGGCTGCTGCCAACACACCCGGTTTGGGCTCATCACAGCAAATGCATTTCATGCGGAATGCATCATTTTGTGCGAGACAAACGCAGCACATCCATTTGGGTAGAACTTCTTTTTGAGCTGGTTTTGCTGAAACTGAAGACTTTTTCGCTATGGATGCTTTAGATAGTAGTGTTGACATCGTTAAATTTTTAATTGCACCAACTTTGCAGTTGTTATTGAAGTTTTTATTTACAGTCAGTTTATTGGAGGCATCTACTAATGAGTTCGTCATTATTTTCGTTGGCCTTGTAGTCTCGCGTGCAACACATCTCTTTTCTCCATCTTCCAACTCCGATTTTGATAACTTTTGTCCAAAACATGTTACTACTGAGCATGGATACTCACATTCAATACATTCCTTGACATTCAACCTGTTAAAAAGCTGGCAGTCATTGCACTGCCATTCGTTTCTGGATTTCTTAAATGGTACTTCACAGTCATCTATTTCGGTTGGTGGTCTTTTCCGAACTTTACTTACTACATTTTCTTCATTAAGCGTGTTGTGCTTGTCATTGAGCTGTGGTGTGTCTCTTGGTACTCCGGGAGTATCGCCAGATACAGCCTCATCATTAATATTCGTTGGGTTAGTTGATTCGACGTCTAACGAAGCTGTGCTGATTGGAACTGTTTCCATAGTCGTAGAATTATATTCGACATTTTTCATTGGTGTTGGTTCCAAAGTTATTGCTTTTATTTTCTTTGCGTTGTTTGTTATTTTTGGAATTATTAAGGCAGCTTTTGGTACTTCTAAGTTAAACTCCGGCAACTTACGCATAGTTGGGCACATAATTGTTGGTCGGTCAGCAGGCGTTGCTGTTGGAGAGGCCTCTTGTGATGCACAATTGTTCTTTGCAGCTTTTATACTCAACTCTTCTATGGTTTTGTTCAAATCTGGTAATCTTAAAAGCTTCAAACCACATCTCTGTAGCACAGTTGGAGGGTGTACATGTGGCGGGCGTAGTGGTCGACATGACTTTTTGTCATTTTTGGCAGATGCATCTAATTTGTTGAGCAAATCAAGTATATCTTGCGCCGTCTGCGTGAGTTGTCCATTTCGAGCAGCATTAGCCGAAGAGTTGCTTGACGAAGGAATGTTCCATGTGTCACGCATACAACTGGAACATGCACAAGTTTGCCCAGTACGGCTGCGCGTGTTCAATACTGTTTTGTAGGCTGAGATACCGCCGTCTTTATATATATCGGTTCTAAATTGGCGTGAGTACTTGTAATTCGTAGCTCCCATACGTCTTACTTGTTTTTGCGGCTGAGGTGTATGGTTGAGATCATTGCGTCGATTATTATTCTTATTGCACAAATTGTTACTTGATGTGGCTTCATTGGATTTCATAGGTGGAGGCTTGTAAGAAACACGAATGGTTTTGTTGTTATTGTTGCCCTGAAGCTGTTCCAATCTATCAAAATTTGGCTGGTCAACTCTCTCAACAGTGGTTACATCATTTGTTGTATGCATAAGCTCTGCGTGACGTTTAAAGTTAGGCAGACTAAGACTTCTTGACATATTGCAGGCCCGTAGTGTGTTGCTAAGTCTGTTAGAAGTAACTGTTGTTGGCATCAAATCCCTCGAAGTGGTCCTCACTGGTTCAGCTATATTGCGATTAAAACCAGAGGCAGGCTGCTGATAAAAATGCATATTAGAAGTTGTTGGCATTACAGAACGCCTATCCGTAGATGTAGAAGTTGATGAAACTGCATTGCCTCCGATAGTTTCATCAGTTAAAAGTCGCGGACGCTTTGCTCTCGACAAACAAAACCGTTCATAATCTTCCAATTCACTAGCTTCTGTTGTATCTTGTGCATAGTCAAAATCTATCTCAGCATATCGGCGGCGACGTGCAATGCGTGTGGTTTCGACGGCAGCTCGCAGCAATTTCGGAGTTGATGAAATTAACTTTGAGCAAGTCCTGGAAACAAAAGACTTCACTTTGTCTATTATCGATTCATTGCCAAAAGCGACGACGTCTGTATCATCCGAATTGACGGCTATGCGAGGTGGAGTGCTGCTAGTTTCATCTTCAGCATCCGACATTGCGCGTAACTTTGGCTGTGCAGTGTACGGTTTTTTTGATAAGAACGCTACAAACGATTCCGCCCGTACACGCGAAATCAAATTTTTACCGATTTATTTCTTATTTTATAAAAATTTTTGGTATTTGCTGCTTTACTCTATAAAAGTTTATAAAATTATACGTTCGTATAAAGCAAAGGCTACTCTATAAATTGTAAATAAAATACGATGGCTGCACTGTCGCAAAAACAGGGCTGTAAACTAACAGAAAAGTTCTCATGCTGCTGCATATTGTGAATAGAGCCCATGTAATAGCAGCGTTATAACTCTTTCAAAAGTTTCATCAGTTCGACGAGAATTATAACAGTTTTAAAAGTGTTATAAAACTATAAGAAGTGCATATACGAAATAAATAAAACTATTCAGATTAAATAATAAGTCATATTTTTTATACCCTACTTCCAAAGGGAGTAAGTACTTTGTGGCACTGTATGTAATAAGGAAAGAGAGGCGTGGCAGCATCAAATGGGAAGTGGAAGGAGTAATGTCCGTCTGTCTGGCTGTTGGTATGCAAATCGAGATCTTAGAGAATGTAATAGGTAGAGCTTTCGAATTATATTTATTTAAATTCTCTTATTTATTCTTCATATAACTTTATTCAATGAAAACCGAAACCCCTTTCCCTAATGAGTGATTGGCACTGGCCATGCAAACTTACTCCTTATTTTGAGTTTTTGTATGACATAATTTTATTAATGTTGTAAACTTCATTAGGAACACGAAATGTGGGTAACCGTACGTTAATCGATAACAAACATTCTATTTAGGTTCAGATCAAACCACTAAGAGGTGTAGCCCTCATGCCAGTATGTATGTAACTAAAAAAACCCAATTTGGTGTAGCTTACATGAGTCCTAAGAAAATATTCTATATACGACAAGTTTGGACGACTAAACGCCGTTATATAAATTTTTATATCCGGTCGATTATAAAGATGATATTTAGTATACATGTTATGGGATAGGAAGAAGATCACTTAATGAGTTTGGTCAAGGTTGGTTGGGGCGGTGCTTGTTTCCCATATAACCGATAAACAAAATTTAAAATATTTTCACATCTATTTTAGGTACGCGGATGATATTTAATATACACGTTGGTGGGATCTGGAGAAGTTGGCGTTTTATAAGAAACATACAACATTAATTTTGACAAAAGTTTTTACGGGGCGCAGTAAAGCGTGCCAGGTGCATCTAGTTGTATATATAAATACTATCCTAACTGATATTTGCTTTTTTCTTACGCTTCAACGTCTAAACCGCTTTACCAGTAAGTATGAACTTTGGAATAGAGAAAGGTAGGTTGTTGGAAAGAACATAGGCTAATATTTGTCAAACTAGGAGAGGGCGATATGCTATATCTTTATATCAATTTGAGGTACAGAGATGAAATTCGATAGATATGCTAATGGGACAGCAATACTTATTTTAGACAAACTTTGATGGGGCCTTGATTCTTGTACAATCGGTCTAAGCAGATCACTATGTCCGCTAGAACACTTATCTCCTAGGTAGCATCTGAACAGCCACTCGAAGGTGAGCTAATTGTGGAAGACCAAAATCACCCCCATAATTAGGGGCAGGTGCGCTGGAATTGGTACAAGGATATGCATCTGGAATGTTCGCACCCTTAATTGGAATGGTAAAACTATTTAGCTAGTTGATGTCTTCGAAAGATGCCAGACTGACATCACTGCAATCGAGGAAATCCGATGGATAGGACAGGTTTGCTCTAAAAAAGCATCCTGTGACATCTACTATAGCTGCCATTAGAGTAAGCACGAATTCGGATGCAGTTTCCCTGCGGTTCGTATCAAGGCTAAATATTTTGTATAACAGACGACGTTGAGTTCTATGAGCACTTGGAACGTCCCAACCACGATATCAATAATCGTATTTTGCAATTTCAACGCCAAAATTGGGAAGGAAGGAATCTTTAGTCCAGCCGACGATAATTTTAGCGTTCACGACACTTCCTAAGACTAATCAATTTCGCCGCAGGCCGGAACATTGTAGTAAGCAACAACAGATTTCAACACCTTAACACCCACAAGGCTACATGGCTGAGTACAGATCAAATAACACGCAACGAAATTGATCATGTTTTGAATGATGGAAAGCACGCATCGATCGTGTTGGAAGTCCCAACATTGACTCGGACCACTATCTTGTCGCAGCCAAGTTACGCACTAGGCTTAGCGTAGTGCATGCCGCTCGTTCCAACATGCAACGAAAGCTAGATGTCGGCAAGCTGCAATCAAAACAGACCGCCAAAGCCTTTTCAAACACACTCTCCTGACTGCACCGGGAAACCTCTCCGTCTTCTCGAGATATATGTGAGCAGTGGAAACATATCACCCGCTCCATGGATAGGGCTGCCAAGGTTGTCATTGGTTAAACAAAACCTGTGAAGCATTCTTAGTATGACGACGAGTGTCGCAATGCTACTGCAGAGAAGAACGCTTCCTATCAGCGAACTCTGCAATCGGAAGCAACGCAAGCTGTTAGAGAGCGATATCGAAGAAACGGTGAGAGAAGAAACGCCTTTTCAGACGCAAGATAAAGGAGCAAGAAATGCGGGAGTATGAGGATATTACGTGACAGAAATGAAGCTCGATAATTCTATCGAAAGGTGAAGCGTCGGACTGAAGGTTTTTAAACCCGTAGTAACTTTCGGTAAGGATGAAAATGGAAATCTGGTTACAGATGAACAGGAATCACTGAGATTATGGAGGAGTCATTTTTCCAACCTACTTGGAGGCGATGAAGCACACTTTTCCGCGGATAGAGAAATGACACCGGAACCACCAGTTAATGATGGCACTATTGTGGAGCCACCGGACTATAACGAGGTCGATTCAGTTATTAAAAAGCTGAAAAATAACAAAGCGGCAGGCTCTGATGGGCTGAGTTATTTAAGACCGGCGACGAAGAGTTGGTTAGGAGTATGCACCAACTTTTATGCAAGATATGGTCCGATGAACGCATACCCAATGAATGGAATCTCAGTGTTCTCTGTCCTATCTTTAAGAAAGGAGACCCCGCTCTTTGCGCCAACTATCGTGGAATAAGTCTCCTTTCCATTGGATATAAGATTCTGTTGTGCGTATTGTGTAAAAGGCTGAAGCCATATACCGATTCACTGATAGGACGATATCAATGTGGATTCAAATCAAAAAGGTCGATCAGTGACCATATATTCACATTACATCAAATCTTGGATAAGACCCTTGAGTTCAACAAAGACACTCACCCCCTATTTGTCGACTATAAAGCCGCATTCGACACGCCAATATGATCGAGGTTTTTCAACTCCCAGTCTGCACTAGGTATCTCGGCAAAGATTGTCCGTCTTCGCATGGCGACGCTATCCGACACACAAAGCGTTGTCAGGGTGGGGCAAAACCTCTCCGACCCTTTTGATAAGAAGAGATGTTTCAGGCAGGGCGATGCTCTGTCGTGTGATTTTTTACAATCTTCTGATGCAATACATCCTACGCCAGTGCCCGTACATACAAAGGAATCGAAACTGGTCGCGTACGCCGATGTCATTGGAGAATTTCAGTGTTGTAGAAAAGTTCGTATATCTTGTAACAAAAATAACCAGCAACAACATCGTCAGCCTGGAGATCAGGTGAGGAATCACGCATGCAAATATATGCTTTTAGGGCTGAGCAAGCAAATGAGAAGGAAAACCCTCTCTCGAAACACAAAAATAAAAATCTATAAGACGCTGATACTCCCGGTCCTACTGTATGCCGCAGAGGCATGGACCGTGATAGAGTCAGATGAAACAGCTTTGGAAGTCTTTGAGAGGAAGATTCTTCACAGGATTTTCGGTCCTATTAGAATCGGCGCCGAGTTTAGGTCCCGTAGGAACCGCGAGCTGTACGACTTATTCGATGAGGTTGACATAGTCCCGTTCATAGAATTCCTGCGGCAACACTGGGCTGGGCACCTTATTCGAATGGATGAAAGAGCTTCAGCATGCATGGGCACGCGTTGGAATTCAAAACGTCTAGCGCAAGCGCGCACAAGATTATGGTGGCTGGCGCGCCTTCTTAGATGCGGCCAAGACCGAAGGTCGTTTGACGTCTATTAAATTAAGGATGTAAGAATAATGTCACGATGGACAGTATCTGTTGTTGCTCCATAAGAAGCATTATAAACTTTTTAGTAGAGATATAAATAGCTCAACAGTCTAGCATACTTGCTAAGCAGTATTTAATTGCAGCTTTGCCAATGCACGGACAAGAGTGAATAGTATATATGCTTCTGTTCTATCAAAGCTCGTTTTTGGGGTTTTTATAATATTTCAACTAACATTTTTCTGAATAAAGGCTATGGTTAAAATGTGAATATATTTATTGGACTAGTCAGCTGGCAACTCCTAGTGCCTTGGCAACTCTTGAAAAGTCCACTTAATGGTTTCACATAATAAAAAGTTACCCTCGTATTAAAGTTTCTGTTGCAACTAAATAAACATTATTCATATGTTATGTTGAATAATTTTGAAAAGAATTATGCAATATTTGGTTTCCCACACATTCTGTAAAAGCAGTTCTTTTAGGACAACTTCCTCAGCATTGATTTTCTTTAATGCCGCGCCTTTCATTAATACATGCCATTTAAAATCAACGAAACATGTTAATTAAAAATACAAAACATCAAAAGAAGCCTAACCGATATCACTTATAGCCACTCAAAACCATTAAAGGCAAATTGGAATGTAAGTAGCTACCAACTGTGCACAAAAAATCCCAAAAATCTCTTTGCCAGACGTTATATGGCGCTAATTTAGCCAATATCTCAAAACGAATTTCCGCGTTTGGCTACAGAATTTAAAACGTACAAATTTATATGCAGAGCACGCCTTAATGCCGCACACTTCTTTGCTGCCCAATAAGTCAAAATCTATTTTGAATGTCAGACAAAGTATTTGGTCATAATGCAGTCAGCCAGTTGGTCAGTCAGTCAGTCAGTCACTCGCTTGTGACAAGCACTTGGCGCTTTAATTAATTGAACAGTGCGAGATATTGTCACCAAACTCTAAATTTATTTCTTTGCATTTGCCGGCGAACTGATTTTGTTTTTGTTTTTGTTTTTTTTATAGATTTTGGCAGGTATTTCTTGTCTCCAGCGACATGTTGCTTAATGAGCCTATGGCACATAGCGCTGCATGAGTTTTTCCTCTTTGGAAAATGTATCGCTTGAGTTCGTTCAAAATTTATTTATTTTATTTATTATTCGGTGAAGGTATTCTCTTGCGTGTTCATAAAGCACTCGCTCTCTGTTGAAGCTTGACTGTTGTTGTACGGTTAAGCGACTCAATTAAAAACACTTATACGCCATGTAATTAGATTTTTAATAATCGCATCCGTCTGGTCTGGCGAATTTCCACTAGTTTTTGGCGAACGAGCAACGACGTAATTAATTGCTAAATTACAAGTCCAATTGGCTACTTTTCGACATCTAACTCCGGTGTCTCGATTACCAAATCGAGGCCTTTACGGTGTCTCGGTCTGCGTCTGCTAACAACTTCCTCGATTAAAATTTTAGACGTTCTTGGTGGCTGTTAATTTCAAGTCGGCTTAATCTAGACGCTTAGTCTATTTGCTGTCGTGTTTAAATAAGAAACAAAAACAAAAAGCGTCATAAGTTTAATATCGAGTTAAGCTTTAGCTATCATTAGATGTAATTAGTTTTTTTTGTTCTTAATTTTTTTTATTTTATTAAATGTGCCGCCGCCTTTGACTGCTGACTTGGCTGCTGTCGTCGCCTCGTTGTCGTGTGGGAATATAAAGCGGAATTTAGCTACACTTTTTATTTTTTACAATATTTTATGAAGTAACAGGTGTGTCGAAGCGTTTGCACACGTTTGTTCTGCTTTGTCACTTTTGTAAATCGATTTCTTGCATAATAATGTATGTAGTTAGCTTTTATTTTTTTTAGTGCCCGATTAACCGATCAAGTTCAACAACATGAGTCAGCTGATCTATTGTATCTTTGAGCTACAATTCTATTGAAATTGAAATACAACACAAAAAAAGAGAAAGTACAATTGTCTGAGATCCGTTTATTGTTTATTTAGTTTGTGACGAAGCTTCGAGACTGACAATCTGATTTTTATTTAGTTTAATTAGACGAGTTTAAAACTGCTTTTAGCTGCCAGTATCATAATACATATAATATAGAGTGTGGATGGGGTTATTAACCGCCTGTTTACTAATAACCAATGCAGTGAGTAGTACGCTCTATTTGCGTACAACTTATTACAAATTGGTGAACTACTTAAAATATATTTAAATATTGTAATTAGTCTAATTAATGAGATCTGGTGCAGTTAACTAATATTCGGAAGCGAATATGCCATTTGCTAATATGACATCAACTAAAATTCAACTTTTTATTTGAAATTTTAGTTTTATGATTAATTTAAATATTTGTCATTAATATTAACACTGCAAGTGAAGTCATGAGCAGGCTTTTAAGTTCGTAGTGTACCCTTCTTTAGGAGTTTGAAAAAGTTACAAACTTCTCATTTTGCTTTTCAGAAAGCGCTATTCTTCGGAAAAACTGAGCAATAACGGATTATAAAAAACAATTTCAACTTCCTATTAACCGTACAACCTTCTAATAAGAACTCACGATGCACCACATCATTTTTTTTCAGTCTTGACTCTTCAGGACGCTTTGATTTGCTTTCGTTGTCATAACCATACAACATTTTTAGTCCCCAAATATGACGTTTTAGAGTAAATCTGGATCGTCGTTGCGATGTTTTTTTTTTTTTTAGTCAAAATTAAGCAATTTTGAATTTCGATTCTCCATAACAATTTTCTTCATTATTCAAGGAAGATATCACGTTTGTTTTCTTGCTCTTCTGTTTAGAGCTTTTCCCACTTAAATAAATTTTTTTTGCTCAAAGTAGACTCGTCAAATTATAAAGTTTACAGACATCTTTTGTGGTATTTTTGGTTGAAAATTATTTAATTACGATATTGACGGTCTCAACAGTCAGTTCAAATTTCACAACTCCGTCACATATGAAATTTAGCAGGTCTGGTTTACCAGGTTTAGGAACATTAATATATCCATTGGAAGGGATAGTGATGAATGCAAGTCTTTATATCTATCGTAGCCAGAGACTTTGGTGGTTTTAGACCATTTTATTTGAATTAGTACATCATCTTGCGTAATGGGTAAGATTTGTAGAAACTCATAAGTTCAGCTGCCAAAATACACTCCATATCTCGAACATTACTAGAGCGTGCTAGATTAAAAGACGTGAAACAGTTCTGCAATTTGTCAGCGAAAACTACTGACGCTTAATGAATATGCATTAAAAGTTTCTTTTTTAACTCGTTGTGTCTTTTACAGATTATCATTGATCAGCTTTGTGGATTAGATCGTTGAAGGAATTGATCTTGGTATCGCCTCAACACCTCTTTCCTCTCTTATCCAGTTCATGACGTCTATATTGCAACAGAGAAACCTTAATCCCTAGGTCCAAGCTTATCTACTAATAATTTAAAGTTTTCTGCACTTCATCCTAAGTCGTCATCTGTTGTCATATCTACTGAAGAAGATACTGATCTGCTCCTCGATAGTTCCCATGTTGAAATCTTTCTGGAATATCAAGTTCAAAGGGCATTATTTTGCAAGATTTGTACTAGGAAATGTGCAAGAAGGTTTGGCAGTGAAACCTCAATTTTAAATGTCATACTCCATGGCCGTATTGGTCGACAATTTCCCGCTAAATGGTTCTTTTGTTGTGCAATGATTTTGCTCCTGTCTTAAAATGTCTTTAAAGTATTGCATATGCCATCGTGGTCAGGCACTTTGATCCTCTTGAGACTTTTTATTGAGACTTTTTATTCCGGCAATGTGATTGGTTTGATTGGCAAGAGCGATGGTAGTGGAGAGCATTCTATTTCACTCAATTTCTCTACAATTGCCTTAAGTGCTCAGAAAGATGAAAAATGAAGGTATTAATATGTTTTTAGAGGATTATTTGATTTTTGATGTGCTGGGTGCCTTCCAAAGTGATTCGGTTGAGCATTCGATCAAAATCCAATGCTGCGTTGCAATTATAGGGCTTTAGGCACATTGTATCACGGATTTGTCCCATGGCTGCTGTGATCTGAGGTATATCTTGCTCAACTATAACTGAGAATATATGCTTCGTAAAGGGGACATGGAGATTTGTTCCAGCTCACGGATTGTTTGCTTGGTTGGTTGCTTGGTTCATAGATTTTGGGCACCCTAACTCCTTTCATTTATGAATGCTTTTGTGTCTCGACGAGCTGATGATGGCTTTTCTGTCTTTCGGACAAACTGTTAATGGTATAAAAATCCATCGCAATATTAAATCTCAAATTAAACAGCGGATATAAATTTGATTTTGATATATTTTTTCTTTTGTTTAATATATTTTCAGCCTTATTAACTGCGCAATGTCTTATTAATGGTTACAAAATGCTCACTCATTATTCCATTCTATTGTTCACGGCGCAATCTTTGTATTATTTTGTACTTTCAGTCACATGGGATGATTGATCTGAAGCCAAACCAAATCTTTATTTGAAAGACAGAAAAAAAAATATACGTAGTAAAATAGACAAACACCCCAAAATGTTAATATCTACAAATTGATAAATGATTAATCCAATATTAATCATCAAAATCGTATTTTTATTATCAAAAAAAAAAAATGTATCGTACAATCATCCAACGTGTTCGACATGTTCGAAAAGATAAATATGACATTTTCATAAATCAAAATTATACATTTTTTCTTTTTACCCGATTACCAAAGAAGGGATATGTTTTTCGCGTATATCTTGGATGGTGGATGGTAGTTACGAGGTAATATACCCAAAAGACCTCAGAAAGGTGTTTGAATAAAAAAAAATCCGGATTTTTGGCAAGAAATAGTGATACGTTAAGAAGAAAAATTAAGAAAAGACATCAAGTAGGGTATCAAATATTCAAATAAAGTAAGGAAGTTAAGTATCCGCAGAGTTTAAATTTAGTAGCTGACGGGACCCATTAATTTGTTATTGGAGTCGGAAGAAGTAATTTTATTAAGTTTCCTCAAAATCGGTGGGACGTTGCCCCGCTCCCATATGAGCCATAAATATGTTTTTTTTATATCTTTCCAGCAATTTGAGCTGGACTTATTAAGCGATGAAAAATTCATCAATCCTTTGCATCCAAGAGTATGATCCATTGGACAAGTCTGAAAAGAATGGCAATAATTACAGTGCCTAAATTATTTACAATCCATAGGCAAAGTTTAGGTCTAGGATGGATGAAGGGTTGGAAACTTTTACAGCTATTGGGCCGCATGTAGCACTGCTCGAAGAATAAAATAGATAGTTTGGCTGTGTTGAGCTCTTTTATAATCTCAAATGGCATTATTTCAGATTTAAACAAAAGTGGGTGTGAATGTTGATGATCTGACAGTCAAAAATTGGTTGAAGCTGCACATTTATTTTAAAAGGTATTTGATTATATTTAGTGTAATTGCTAGGGATATGATGGGATCTTTGATAACGTTATTTCAATGGATTCTCATATTAATGGTGATTCCAAGACGTTTGTGTGTTACTACATTGTCTATGGGGATCTAAAAGGATTAAATTTATTGCGTTAATTTACTACGAATTATATTCTAAAATGCAACGATAACAAATACGAAGGTTGCTACATATATTTCAAGCCTGACCAACACATCCTGTTGCCAGATGCAATCTGACATCTCCATCATAAAACAAATGATCGCATGTTTCTTCTCGAAATCCGGACATGTTGCGAATGTGTCGCTTGTGGAAAGAAGGACGGTCAGTTCTGAAGTGTTCGATGAACTGAGGAAAAACAACCGGCGAAGACGAGTCATACTTCATAATGATAGTGCGAGCTCTTAAACTTCGGCCGTAACAAATTAGTTTTTGAACGCTCGAAACATCGAATTGATGGGTCTTGGCACCAAATGACTTCTTCCTGATCCCTCACATCAAAAATAAACTGCGCGAACAGCGGTTATCAACTCCCAAAGAAGTTGTTGATGCCTTCAAACCGCATGTCTTGGAGGTATCTCTTTTGGAGTGCCAAAACTGCTTTACAAAATGGTTCTGGCGAATGCAAAAGTGTATCGATCTTAATGGTGAATATTTCGAAAAACAATGCAGCAATTTTTTCTCATAAATTACCGATTTTTCATGGTTAGGCTAGAAATATGTATATGTAGCAACCATCAATTACTTTCATTCTTTAGGACCAACAATGGTAGCTGCAAGCAATTTTACGCTAAACGTAGGGCATGTGGCGCCCAGCTTACGAGTAAATAAATGAAATACTTCTGCAATCAATTCAAGTCAATAACTGTAAAAACCTTTCGAACAAAGTATTAGTTCTTTTTGACTTCTGCGTTATCAAAAAAATTAATACATATAAATAATTTTGTTATTAAATCCCGTTTCAAGCTGTCTTCTGATCACTCTCGATTACTTGACTATACTTCCAAAACGACTGACCTTTATGGAGGACCCGCAAAATTGTCAAGAAATCATATAATCTTCTAACAGTTCAATCTGTAATATCCCTAAACGAGATGTATCTGCTATCGAGATTAAAAAATTGTTGTCAAAAATAAATCAAAAGAGAATCTCTCGGTTATGAAAATTGAATAATTGTTTAAAAAACTTCTAAAGATTGCTGAATAGTATCTCCGAAATTTGTTTAATGCTCTATAAAGGCACGGAAGGTACCAGAAGTCATAGCAATATCTAAGCCTAGCAAAGATTTCGCTAGTGCGGAAACAACGTTCAACAATTTAACAAATAGAATAAAATAGATATTAAAATTTCTACAGACCTTGATGGTAATTTTTCTTTATGCCTTGTGAACCAAGTCATGTCTTTACTACATTTTGCGTAAAGTATTAAAAAACTTACTGCATAAAATCTTTAATTTGTTAATTGCTATTGGATGTAAATAATCAATGCCACTTAATCTTTAAATTTATTTCTTGCCTCCTTCTATCTAAAACCTTTATCATCCTATTTCATTTAAACTAATTAATTCATAAGTGCTGCAGAACTAACTTCAAATTCTAATTTGCTTTGCTCGCCTTTCAGCAAACACTTCTATCTCAATTCCAACGAGAATTATCGCCTTTGAGCTACAAAATTGTGTTCGACTTGCGCTGCTGCTAGTTCAATTCAATTAAAAAGCGATAAATGCAACACATTTTATCGCCAGAACAGTCATAAATCTTTTTTTCCTAAGCTTCAAAAAAATAAATAAAATTTGCATATCGCGCTAACAAGCAATCAGCTATTGGTAACGAAAAAAATAAAATAAAATAAAATAAAAAAACTTTAAGACAACAAAAATTAGCATACAATTTGGTGACAGCGCGACACCCAAACACTTCAAGTGCATGCTTGGATATTTTATTGATTCGAATGGGAGCAAAATGAAATAATCTAATCGAATATAAATTATGGGCGTGTAGCTGCTTGCATCAGGTATCTGTACGCGCAAATATAGTTCAATTCAAATTGAAATCTAATTAGCAAACAATTTGCGTGATTATTGAAAACGTTCGTGCACTCAGTCGAGCTGTCACATTTCACCGAAAGTCGAGTGAAGCAAGTAATGTCTTTATATGCGCGGCATGCGGACTGAGTGTTCCAGCAACGACTTAAACTGCTACTTGGAGCAACTATTGCGCAACATCCTCTCTGACTTGCAGCTTTGAATTTTTCATAGATTTTTTTTTTTTTTTTTTTTTGCTATTCAAGAATTGAATTAAAATTTGAAAATACAAGACACCAAATTATTATTAAAACATGCATTTGTCGCGATTTTTTTTCGGTTTTTTTCTGTCACATGCGAGTTTTTACTTTTTGTGTTTCTCACAGAAAGAAAAACTCGAACGCGTGCTAAGAAAAGAAAAACAAAATTCAACTACAAAACACTTGCAACACATGCCACAATGACAAAAAAAACAATGTGTTTCGTTTTAGACAATCACACATGCCGAAGGTAACATTGTGCATATGCGAGGGTAGTTTGAAGCAATTTGCAGAAATTATTTATTAATAATAAGCTGGAAATAATCAAAAAATGTTTCAAAGGCTTCTATGTCCAAGTATTGTCCATAGCTAGCATCTATTTTGTAGCAATCTTCGACAGAACAACTTTTCTTGAAATATTATCTATAAATCAATCCAAATTTTGCATTCGTCGACGAATCTCTAATCGACAAAATCACTGGATGCGATTTAGTATAGGTATCACCCTTCTGGAATAGTATTTACGCACACATGGTGATAGTATTTTCACCACACCATGGTGATACTATATACATGCTGAACAAATTTTTTTGTACGAGTATATACAGCGGCAGATTAAAAAGTCCTTTCAAAAGAAGTTTGATTTTTAGAAGAACCATCTATTTTTCAGTTTTGTGATTTATACCCAAATTGCCCTCAATTAGAAGAGCTTAGCAAGCCACAAACATTTAAAAGAAGATATAACAAGTCGAAAAAATATTCTCGTAAAGTGGAATGGTCTATCAGCAGCGACGCCGAATGATTGATAAAACTATGAGGAGGTAATGTTGTCTACTTGATAAAAAGTTAAAAAGAAGTGATTTACTACGAACTGCTATCACCGAACAAAATAATTAATTCAGACAAATGCTGCACCTAATTGGCCAAAGGAAGGTGGTGTTTCATCATAAAACAAGTAAGGGATTTAGAGTCGGGCGTAACCGACTGTACCAGTTCAGCTCGCCTAACAAACACATTAACTGTTTCCCGAGCTTATGACCAAACGCATGACCACTTCTCACTACGCGAATATGAATGAAAAGAAATTTCGTTCAAATTCAATTGCTTATGAAATCGTCATTTATTATCCGATTTTGATGAACTTTTTGGATTTTGGCTTAAAGAGGCGTTATCTCTATATTGGTGCACTAAATTTTTTTTGTGCTGAAGAACTTTTTAGCCTTGGTGGTGATTTTATGGTGAAGGGGGGAAGGGGCAAAATTTTAAAATAAACTTGTGAAATTCCGGAGCAGTCCTAGTCGAATGCAAAAAACACGAAGTCTCTATCTATTACCGTTTCCGAGATCCTTTCGTTCATATGGACGGTCAGACGGACAGACGGACGGACGGACGGACATGTCTATATAAACTCCTCTATCACTCCTGACCATAATAGGGGTAACTTTGGGGGGGTCTCCGACTATTATTTCTACCTGTTACATACATTTGCACAAAACCAATAGGCTCTTGTACCTTCGGTACAGGGCCTAAAAAGTTAAAGTCGACGAACTATGTTAAGTTGGGTATGATTGCATAGGTTTCATTGGGTATGGCTTCTGAATGCAAATCCCCTGCAGGTTTTGAAAACACCCTCAAAAAACCAATACAGCGGACACTTTTTGCGAAAATTCATCGGATTCACTAAGAAATGGTTAATTGGGGGATTTTAGAGTCACTGATTTTGAATCCGAGGCCTATTAAGCCTTATCACTTAAAGATTCTGCCATAATTAATTCTGCCGACCAGGCATATTAACATCCCAGCGTGCCTAGTAACGAATTTCAATATCTTTAATATATTTGTGAAAGCATTAAACCTTTTCTTTACTGTCAAATGTTGTACTGAAATTTACCAAGATGAATGTTTGAAGCTACATTCATCAAACATCCTAGATTCTTGTAAACTGTGATCATCTTGTTAACTAGTTTTTGAAGTGAAACTTCTTTAAATCGTTGTGATTTGAAACGAAATGCGTCACGATTAAGAGAGAAACACATAAATGTATACGATTAAGTAGGCGAGAGAATGAGATAGAATACATAATACATTATTTTATATTCTTGGTCTTCTCTTTGTGCGATACTTTATAGCGTCTGATTTGCAAAAACAAATGTGTAAGTACGGAATTCCAAGCGAAAAAGTCTTGGCGCCATCTTGACGCACAAGCAGTCATAACCACAGGTGTTTAAAATTTAGTATCTTTTTTGCAAAAATAAATGTGTACATGATCTACAAGTAGACAAAATAGCATCGTCCTCTAATTTTCTTGTTCTTTCCGAGACGTGTATGAATAAAGATGACATCGTAGAAAATCCAAATATATATAATCGTTGTTCGTTATATAAGGTCACTTACGCAAGCAAGCGGAGTTGTAATTTATCATAATAAAAATGACGGAGCCCGTGTTGTTATTCCACAAATAGACCTTAATGCACAAGAACTGGAATCATTGTAAACTCAATTTTCGAAAGTGGGAGAAATATGCTGTTCTTAAAGCAGATTGATTTGAGATTGATCGATTTCCTATGAAGTTTTGTATACCTGATACCAACCATTTATCGTACTGATCCAGTCAATTTCCCTAAGCACTTTCCGAATCTAAGCACTTGGGATCTTTAATGGATTTCTTTGTTGCCATTTTTCTTTTATATCATTCATGACTTCGTTAAAGTCAGTGCAGAATATTAGATTTTCCTCCTTTGACAAATATTTCCGATCTTGGTTTTGATATTCTGAGACCTTCGTACTTGATTCTAGGAAATTTTTCTTCTTCATAAACTTCATCTGGGAAGCCCAAATCACGTTCGAGGGCGTTCAATATATATATACTTCTAACACTCCATCTTTTTTTTTTTATTAATGTTCTCAAGATCAGTCCCTTTTTTCTCTTTGTTGGATAACACTGGAGCCTTGACTGAGTGAAATTCTTAATCCCTTTTTTTAAACCAAAAAAATCAATCTTCTTCACGAAGAGAAAAACACATCAAGATTAAACTCGTAAGATGGATTATTCCTTCTTTTTGTCGCATTGTGATCAACCGCCAACCGGCCCAGAATCGTAGAATGTTTCCTACGTGTGTCTGTCATGGCGGCACCAAAGCTTGTTGACGGTTCACAGATTTACTTCGTTGTCCGCCGTAACCAAGAAGAGGTGCCCTGGACTTACGCAAGTTATTGGATAATTCCGATTAAATTGAAGAACTTCAAGAGAACAATTTATTGGATCAGCCATTTAAAATCTTTGGCAACTTATTTCAAATTCGTAATCAATGACTCATAAACGGCGTGTTTTCAGAGGTCTACAATAATAAGTTACACGAATTTCTAGCATTTTTTTGCATTTTTCAAATATGCGACACTGATGTAAATACGTCATAAGACCGGATGCATATATTTTCTTGTAAAGTATTGAGAAGTAATAATGTTTGCATATCTTAAGACAGTCTTACACACCTGTTACTAACTTATTAAACACCCCTTCTCCAATTCCCAGCATGTTTAATTTCATTAATAAAAGTGCTCGCATTGTTTGTCTGTTTTTATTTCTGTATTTTTTTCTGAACTTCTGCAACAATATCTTTTAATGTTCAGTTTAGTTCAGTTTAATTTAGTTGAAGGTATTCTACCTGGCAATTGTTTTTTGCATTCGTTGTTAATTTTTTATACCCTGTTTCTTTTTTTTTTTGCTGCTGTAGCCGTTGATTGCACAAATGTACTCAAGTCGTTTAGTTTATAATATAATTTTTTTTTACTTGCCTTACACCATTTTGTAGATACTATAACACCCGAGGTTTGCCTTAGTTTACTGTCGCTGTTGCCGCTGGCATTGTCGCATATTGTAAGCGACCTTGACCGCTTCGCCATCCATCGCTGCGGCATTCAACATGTGATATACCTAATATACTTAATTACAGTGTAACGTGCGCGCAGTTGTTGTTGGCTGCCGCTGATATTGTCATCGTTTTATAGTTTATTGAATGCTGCACATGCCGGCGAGTACGCTGACACATTCGTCATTCGTAGTACTTGTAAGCTATTATTATAAATATTTCATGTTTGGTTAATTAAATTGTTAACCATCTACTCTAAATTGTTGCGAAAGTTGTCGCAGTAAACAAATTTAGGAATTATGCGTTGATCTTGATCGATTTACGTGGATGTCATAAGATTGTTGTGTGTACATGTCACATGCGTCGAAAATTGCATTCATTGCGAAACGAGAAAACTTTTTAAATATTTAATATTTAAATATTTTTACATATAAGGAAATATAATGTGTTCATATTGATCGAGAATCTAAAGTATATCAGCACCAATAATTCTCGGTATAGTGCAACAAAATGTTTGCGAAATGGTTCCCAATTTTCAACTATTATTTTCTTTAAATTGAGTATACTCTTCCGATCGGCTGGATTGATTAAGGAACAGTTTTCGATTATTGTATGCTCTCCAAATTATTGTGCTTAGCAAATTTATGGAGACTCCAAATTTAAGCCATTGACAGATATTGGCTCACATAGTCGAATAAGGAAATGAAAAGTTTCTTTTATAGTCTTATAAAGAGCTACGGAGTTTGATCTAATTTTTTCTAGTGACGATTGTGAAGACCTTCAGTTTTAACTTAACTTGTCGTGCCATTCAGGCTAAGCCTCGGTTGACCAACTTTCTTTAAAACACCAATTACCTTCACTGAGAACCTGAGGATTCCAAAAATATTATTACTTTGAGCTCGATGCTGTCAAGTATTACTGCCGAAAATTGGGAGGAGTCAATGTCGAACAAAACGGTGGACGTCATTCTTCAAACCTGTTAGACGACGTTTTAAGTATCTTCGAAGAAAAAAAAAACTCTTAAAGCAAGCAATTGCTAATGACTTCTCGAGGGAGCAAGCTTTAGAGTATTCGTTCGGTAACGGTTAGTCGAACTATTAAGAGAGTCCGATTCGAGGAAGTGGGACTGGAGCCCACCTCGTAAAGAAGTTCAGTATACAAATAGGTCAAAAAACGTAGACACACGAGTCTACGTTTTTTACATACATAAATTTAAATTTTTGTAAATTCAAATTTTGAAGTAACGACATGAAATTCTTCTTTCTCTTGGCGGTAGCAATCGCTTTGCAAAGGGTGCACTTCAAGTGCCCAGGTCTGCACTGCTATCTCCAATGCGCTTGATAAAATTGACTTTTTGGAAATTGCGAAGTCAAGGATAATTCTATGCATTTCTTTAAGCCATTTCATGACAAGAAAGTTTGTTCCTGTTCAATCAGTGTTACTGATTGTTGATTTCAATAACGAAACGGTTGCAACGCTATTCGTCGGTTCGATTAAAGCGCTTCTGGTTGTTCTTCGTTTGAAATGAGGCTGGTTGTTATTTATTTCAATTGAGGCTGTTGGGCCATTGAAGAATTTCGCCAATCGGATGAGGAAGATGACACTTGCATCTTTGAGTTCTTGAGCATGAACAAGGAAGAGGTAGTAATGAAAAACTTTTTCCGAACATTGAAACAATTTCTAAAGCGCTTTGAAAAGTGAAATAAAACTCTGTTTAAATCCAGCTGCTTCACTTCCTCAAGGCAATTGATGACGCGTGGATTATTTATAACAGATTTAATTAAATTAAGCAAAATATAATAAGTGCTAAGCCCAATTCTTCTCATGCAACAGTACCTTTACCGGGTTCGGAGGCGCTGCTGTCAGATGCTCTAGAGACTGTTCTCTCTACAGTGGAACATGGACTGTTGCTGGCTTACTGTCTTGGTTGCCAATAAAACAACGGCGGCAATAAATAGTTGGTCCGACTATCACGTCAGGGTCACTTAGAGGGAGGAGATGGCATTCCAGGACTAGGACCGTCTATTACTGCGAGGTTTTACGGGTATTTTAGGAATCAATACCAAGATTTCTATGCCAATGATTGTCTGGCCACAGTCTTTCAATCTAAAATCCACGCCATTGAGGTTTGCGTCCGAAACGTAGTCAAAAATTACTCGATATATCCATATTCTCAGACAGCCAGGTGACAATCAAATAACTTTCTTCCAGGTAACTCTTATCCAGGTTGGTAAATTCATGTTTCGATTTGTTTCAACAACTCTCGGTAGAGAATAAGGTCACCATTCGTTGCATGCCTATCCAAAGAGATATTAAAGATAATGAAAAGGCACGCGGCCTGGCCAGTACGGGGTCTGATATCCTTTTAATAGGCTTAGAATCTTTCTACGGTCTTAGTTAAGCTTTAAAATATTTTTCACGGTATCCAAATATTTGGTCAGCTTAGCAACTTCAACTACGCATTTATTAAAATAGAAATATACTTCTCAGCAGAGAACACCTAAGTCCACTCACGGGCTTTCTTATGGGCCATCTTCGACCATCTTCGACTAATGTAAATAATATGGATCTCTTTCCAGAAACTAAGACTACACTCTGTCTAGAAAAGAAAGAGACAAGCATACACTTATTCTGTAATTGACTAAAAGAGTATCCTAATAGCTATATCATAACGAATGTCTCTGTAAGGCATGCTTCAACAAGGGCCGCTCACAGATTAATATATGATGCATAGAGGATTCTGTCAATATTAAACTAAACTTATCGGGCTGATGCACAAAAGATATCAAAATGTGTCGCAGATACCGTTCGTTATCAGAGATGACCTTCAATATTTCAACTTCATTTCTATAAGTCTAAGATAGTACGTAACTGACTAATTCAAGCCGAATTTTTTTCCTTTTAGCCAATTTTTTGTCGTGTTTTTGAAGTCGAAATGTTTGAAAAGAAATTAAAATCACCTCAATAAAGAATTTTGGTTGGCATGCCAAAAAATTTAAAACTTTTTCTCAATTTTAAGCTTAACATGAAATTTATACCAGTAAGATTTTGAATCGGTTGGATGCTTCCATGCCACACTTTGTGCTTAGATACTGCATCCTATTGAAAACACCGAGTTTCTTTACATTTAAGGGAGGCTAACAGTTTGGTACTATTTTGAACCTTTAATAAAGACTATAGTTCAATCATCAAATTGAACGTAAAAAAGTGTAAAAGTTCTTTGAACACGATAACAGCATTGAACCAAATATCATTAAGATTAACCTGAAAGTAACTTAAAATTTTATATTCTTGCTATAATATAGAAAGCAAGTATTCGATGTAAATAAATGGTAAACCGCTGGTTAATGTATAAAGGACACTTAAAAAAAAACCTACAAAAAAAAAGGAGGTCGCTCTGCGCATGTCGCAGCAAGTTTATTAGAAACATTGTTAACATTGATAACGAAGCAAATGGAAATGACGATTACGCTATTAAATATGATGTCAACAATTATCACAAAATTATGTAATTAATTCTCAGAATAGATATATGGAATGCCAACGGAATTGCTCGACATGCGCCTGAAGTTGAACATTTTCTTATAACCAATCATTTAGACATAATGTTAGTCTCGAAGACGCCTTATTATAGTAAATCCTTTTTCAAAATTAAATACTTTGATCTCATATTAGCCAATGTGCTAGGTGTCAGAGCACATGCAGAAGCGGCTGTAATTATAAGATTCAGTTTAAAATATAAAGAGTTGGCTCCAGTTATCACACCTGAAATGCAAGCATCAGTTAAAAATAAATCTATTCAAGGCAACCTTGCTGTCACTGTTACACAATATACATTCCACCAAGTTTTATTCCAATATGCTAATAATTTAATGATTTCTTCAACGGGCTAGGAATAATTTTTTTATTGGCGGTGACATCAATGCTAAACATCAATGGTAAGGCTCACGACATATTAACCCAAAAAGTAGGGAGCTATACAAATGCATTACACAACGTAATCTAAATACGCTAATGACCAGTAGACCTACTCATTAACCGTTTAATCCATTCTGTCTCCCTGATCTTCTGTATTTTGTGGTCTATAAAGGGATATCTGACAATAAATTAATCTTTTTTGAGAACAATGATGGTAATAGTTGAGGCTAACATCATAGCTCGTACAATTAAATTGAATATTCATTTAAAAAGGAAAGACTCTAATGTTGAGTTCTTCCAAAACTGGCTAGATAGTAGCATAAACCTAAATGTTGAAATCCGTTCGTCGGATGTCTTGGATGATATGGTGGAAACTTTTAACCGAAAAATATACGAACAGAGCATGGTACACCAGAGCAATGTCATCGTGTAGTGAAAATTATAACGAATGTATTTGAACACAAACTCTACTGTTCTACTTTTCACCAATTCAAAGTGAAAGAGTCAAGATTGCCGGCAGAGGAAACGATTCTGAAGAAGGGGATTAGTGAGGAGAGAAAAAGAGGAAAAACACGCACGGCTTGGCTGACGCACGCACTGAAAAAAAAAGGGGAGAGAAATTGCGATGAAGTAATAAAAAATAAAGACTTTTCCGGTGCATTTTAGCAGTAAAATTTAAGTGAAAGCCGAAAAATTTAAGACGAAACACCTGAAGCATCTACACCTGCACAGACTACACCGGCGTGAGTGTTCACAGCGCCACTCGAAACACCAGGCCAGAGCACTAGCAGCGGTACCATCAAAACCGGTGGATTACGGTCAACAATTGCATAACAACGTTGGAGCAACAGCAGCCGTTGACGCCGGCCATATTTGTAAACGGCAGTTTGAAAGAAGCGGATAGGCATTGCACCACCAGAATTTCCGGAGGTATAAAGTTTTTTATAATCTATTTTTTATTTTGATAAACCCACAATTGTTACTTGCGGTCTACCCAAAGGCAGCAGAATAATTTTGTGTTAATTAAGTGTATCATGCGGTGAGGCCGGAAATAACCCTACAATTGAAAATAAGTGACAAGCGCAGTATTCGGTAATAACCTTCCCTCTCTTCACCATAGAGTATGGATGCTAAAGTACAAAAGTTGGTTACAGAAAATGTTACTATTTTACAGCCACTTCAGGACAGGTTGTCCTTGAAACCGTTTAGAGCGCTTTGATAGGTAGGGAAAATCTCTCCAATCAGGCATACAAAGCGAATAGAATATTAAAATGTCTACCACGGCTTCTTCTCTCCCTGCTGAACAAAAATAATATTATTGTTATATAATCTATTACAAATTTTGTTATTAGTTTCTTATTAGTTCACAAAATCAATTAACTCATTGATGGTGGGTCAATCAAAAACAATGGGCAGAGAAATATGGCTTAGCAATCAACGCGTAAAATGCTTTAGGGCACTTTTCTTTAGGGGAGTTGCATGCGACTTCAGGAAGGATGGGATCAACAACATCAATAATCGCAATGCTTTTCGAATTCTCACTCCTCATTGTCATCTTCGCAAATTTCAGAATGTGTTATCTCGCATGGTGGGAGATAAATATATTTTTACATATATCTTTCTAGTTATTGGGGTTCGGTTCCCTCCCTGAGGAATAACTGAGTTGTAGCCGGAGGACCGATATTCTAGAAGTCGCTCAGGGGTAGCAGGTAGAATGTAACATACTACAGTTAAATCAGAAATACTAAAAGAGCAATTAGATGCCATTGGAAAATGGTTTAATAAGTGGAATACATAGGTCAACGCTGAAAAATCTTCCCATGTAAAGTTTACTTTAAGAAGAGAGAACTGTCCAAAAGTGAACAGGTGAACTATCGCGGTTTTCACTTAGAGAGACGTCTAACGCATAAACAACAAATTCTTGCTGAAAAACGGTTACACAGAAATAATACTAGAAAAATGTACTGCCTCCTTAGACAGGATAGCAAGCTCAGTACTTTTGTACCAAATTCTTTTTGGTCATATGACGCGCAAATATGGGGAACTTCACGCAATTCCAATATAGAAATATTAAAGAGTTACGGCCTCAAACACTACGAATGATTGCTGGAGCGCCTTGGTAAAAAGCAATTAAACTCTGCACAACGACTTAAGCGTACCAACTATTAAAGCAGAAATAACTACGAACAGCCAAATATATATTCGTAGACTGGAATCCTATTAACTTGTAGTAGACAATAGTTTAACTCTAAGAAGCCTTAAGAGATACCATCCGCTAGATCTATTTAGTCGCACTTAAGTTTAATTATATTATTTTATAAATTTATAAATTGAAAATTTAAGTCAAACTATTTATTTATTGTTCCATTTGGGGCAGTTTGTAAATAAAAGAATTCAATATAGTAAAAATTTAAACTGCAATTCCACACATTTCATTGCATTATGCATATTTTCAATAATGAATAATTTTACGATATAATCCCAACGCTCTAAATTTCTGCGGTTTGAACGGTGCATGCTTAACTAGCTGATTTAATGACATTTTAATAAGTTCATGTTTTGTGGCTTTGCTTAATGTGCTAAGTAATTCAATTGACAGTAAATTTTTTTTTCTTATATCCTTTCCCACACTTTATGGGTGAATGGTGCATTAATTACCAATTACATACTTCCTTTCTAAAACGCGTTGAAGAAAAAAGATTGTCACCACAAATGAAATCGACACGAAATCTTGCAGCAAATGATAATCAATCACAGCCAAATATTGACAGACAAAACTCATTAGGCATCGCAATGTGTGTCTGCCTGCAAGCGGGGCATATCAACAGATCAGCATTTGAATCATAAACTATATAAGAAAATAATGCAAACGAAAAATAAAAAATAAAATGAGTCAATAATAAATGCAGCAAAACAAATCAACAAACTTAAAGATACTTTATTCTTAGTTAACGCATTGCACTGCGAGGCAAAACATTTGCATTTGCAACAAAATCACAAATGAAATCTCGCGCCAAACGCATGAAAAATTGTAGCAATATCGTTTGCTGCTGTTAATAACTGACAACAAATTGCAACTGCCAGTTGCGTTGCGGGGCAACGAGTAACGCGTCTCGCGCCAACTGGTCACATGAGTCGGGCAGTCATTTGAACGCGCGTTGCGACTGCATTCATTCATTCATTCATGGTTTATTATTTCACTTTATATCGATCGTACGGGCCAGCAGATACATTAGTTTTTAGCGTGAAAATGTGATTTTTGCGTAGAAAGCTTATCGCGTAAACAAAATCTGTGCGCAATATTACTCATACGCCAAGTAGTGACTGGAGACTTCAAGAGATACTTTGTAGATGAAGAAAAATTGAAAGCACTTTGCTCAGCTGCCACGCAAAATCTAGACAGCAATTCTTTTCTTAAATTGTTTTATTTTTTTTTTTCTTCGTCGAACCATTTTAATGGGCTTATTTAATGCGCAGCGAGATTTTTATCAATGAAGGCGTTTTACGATTGAAGTCAATTTGATTGCCTGCCAATAAATGCGTAAACAAAACTATATAAATTTCGATAAGAATGCTTATGTAAGCCGTCGCTGCTGCTGCTGTAATAAAATTCGAATAAAATTTAGTTAATGAATTTAAAATTTTCAAAAAATTTTATAGCGCAAAACAAAGTAGACAGACGGTCAGCCAGAAAAAAGATATAGTGGCGCATAGTTATCTGAAAAGCTGCAGATACAAATTTTATATTTTATAGCGCATAACTCATATTTAAGCCATAAAATAGCAAAACAACTTAAGCTGCACGCGTTTTAGAGTGTCACAAACAGCAGCAGCAGCATAACAAACCGCATGCAGCACGCCCATGGTCATCCATGGCTTTGATGGCGCTCTGATATGATCTGCATTTGCATGCGTAGTGTATCCCTTCACCAGTGAGACCAGTTAGCAAGCTAGCAAAAATAAACCCAAAATAAGCACAGACCAAATGTCAGCACACCATGTCCGAGACTGGCCTCTGGCTTCATTGCTTTTTAATATTTTTTATTCTTAGGTGTCACACATGGCACATGCTCGTAGCGCATTGTGTCTTGTTTCGAAAACTCTGCGCAGCCTACTTGCTCGCTGCTTTAGTTTGATTGACAAAAAATCTCGTCCTGTTTGAAATTTGAGTGTTTGAATTCTGTCAATCAGACAAACTGCCTGCGCTGCCAATTAATTTACTAAAATATTTTCGCAAATATTTACATTTTAATGTTGCCATAGGCTGTTAAAAAGTGCGTTTCCAAATGTTATTCGCTGCCAATAAACCAGTAACTGACCACAAATAAAGCTCAAATTAGTTGCGATTTGGACAGCCAGCGATTTGCCATACAATCCAGCACCCACTCAATCGCGTTTTTATTTTGACTCAGTCACATTTTGCATCTCAAAATCGATTTCGATTTGGCGTTGTTTGTGGCAAGTATTTACCGCTGATTTGTAGTTAAATGGCTTCGTTTGCGTCGTGTAAGTGGTCTGCATGGTCGACATGGATTTGTATTTGGTTGTGGGCAATTGCGGCATTGTGCAATAGTCAACAGATTGAAGGGTTTGAGTGTATAATTTGTTGTCATAAATTATATCCGCTGAATGATTGATAATAAATGGTCTGATTTTGTTGTATTGTGTGGCGAATGTGTGCAGTTGAGATAGTTTTGCATCGAAAGCGATTGCATGATTTAGTACTCTACGAAGTCGCAATTGTCTTTTCACTTTTTACTTTTTTCTTAAATAGGGCTGGTCAGATATTGCTAAAAGATATTATTTGAATTCAAATGTTGTATGTACTTCTGCAAAAATACGTTAGATTTGTTCCGGACTACAAATCTTCTTTCAATTATTTCTTGAGAACATTCGCAGCAGAAAAATTGGTCGGTAGGTTGATACTGCATTTCCGGATGTGCCAGTCTATGCGATTAGTATTATCTCTACACATATCCATTGGATCTGGAAATAGTTAAAGCTAATATTCAAAATGAACATAATCAGAGTATGACTCATATTGTGAGGGCTTTTACAGTTGTCCCATCATCCAGTTGTTCCATCATTTTCTTTTAAGGTCTTTCGGATTAAGTTTCTTAATTTCAGCTTGAACTTGTATCAACTTTCTCAGCAGGAAATGTGTGTAAATTGGTGCCTAAGCTGCAAAGCAAACGCTTCAGCCTTCTCTTTATTGTTGTGACACCACTTTCCATTTATGTTCTTAACAGGAAACATTTTTTAGCAGGACGTTTCAGATATTTTGTGACATTTCACAGATTGCAATCTGTCACATTTGATTCCGTGTTTTCAAGAAATTCTTTAATGGCCGCATTTTTGAGTTCTACCAGTTTTGACTTAAGCATTCTCGAAATTATGTTGAAGACATTCTTATATCTAGCACAATGTATTTGTTGCCTGGGCGTCTATCTAGATGGATTGAAAATCTCTAAGAGCCAGAATATATAAACTAGGCTGGCTCCTTAACAGCATAAACAAGTTGTCCTCCAAGCTAAGATCTTTTGCAATTCCTCTGGCGCCTCTACTGCTTTGGGCTCAGCAATCGTATTAGAAGTAATGACCTCTCTCGAATGACTAAATCAAGATCATTAAGAGGCAGACAATCCCGGCGCTTTTATTGGGCGCAGAGAATGGACTCTGTTTGAATGAGATGAAGAGGCTTTGTAAGTCGTCGACAAATAGATTATTCGCAAAATGCTTGGACCTATTAGAGTTATATAAAATTGCATCATGCTCAATTTATTCGAATGGACAACACATGGTTTCCATGGAGAATTTAACTTAATTGGTGGTCTGGGTATTCGATTATGTGATCGGAGCCTTATTTTTGTCATGCCAGTATTCTTGGCAAACATCAGGATCATCAAGGTTCCATTTTGAAAGAAAAGAAAAGATAACCTATGCAGAATTGAATGAAAGAATTTTGTTTTGACTTCTATTAAAGCCTTAAAATAAATTCTGAGTTTCATTGAAAAAATGTCTTCAGTGATAAGTTTAGATGATTAAACACTTGGTCTATTTAATGAAAAGTTCGTTATCCATGTAATTTCGTGAAATGGTTGGTCCTAATGTTCATTCACTGAAGAATGGACATTAAGACTTGTCACCAAGTAATGATGTCGAAACTTTTTAATTTAATTCTATATAACAGGTGTAGCCAACCGTTCAAACGCGAAAATAAGTCCAGTCGATCGTGGCAAGGCAAAAAATATAAATACGTAATCTGGACTAATAGTTGCGATCGACCGGTTTGCCACCCCTGCTATATAAGACGCATTCAAATACAAAAACATTTCTATATTGTGGTAGAGTAGACTTTACATAACTCCAAAGAAAATAATCCAATGTAGTTAAATCATACGATCTTGGTGGCCAAATAATTCGTTTATCAAAAGTTTTTTAGAGAAAATCAATTAGAGCGTGGGCTGTGTGCCTTGTGGCTCCTAGGAGGATCACATATACCACATATCAGAAAGATTAATGACAACTAATTGAGGTACGAAAAAACTTCTTATAATATCTTTGTATCGTTTACCGTTGACGGCCACCATCGTTTGTGAAGACATATGGAACAATAATTCCGCAGACTCATAAATCATACCAAACAGTTATGATAAAAGCTTCTGGAATTCACTTCAAATGTTACAATTTTGCCTATTTACGTACCCATTTAACCAAAATTGAGCATCATCGCTGAACAAAATTGTGTATGGAAGATCAAGACCAATATAAAATTATGCTTCACTACAATGACCTAATTGGCGGCTTTAATTTTTGCATAATTTGAATTTTAAATGCTTTTAAGCCAAGATCCTTCAGTAAAACCTTCCATATAGTTGATGGACACAACCCCATTTGGGTCATCTTAAATGCTTTGCTGTACAGCGGCTAACATAGTCGCTAGAAACAAGATATCTAGTAGTCGAGTCCACTCGACTGGATTGTTCTTTCTTGCTTTAGCTAAAAATGTCAAATTTATTATATTTTAGTTCCATACAATTGCACATGGGACCACTAGTAGGGTTAGCACCCACACAAATCTTTTCTCCTTCACATGTTTTCGTAAATAACAGACGCAATCTTTATAAAATATTCCATAAAGGTACAAAACAAAATACTAGAAGCCTTCATACAGACCAGCAATAATTTTCTGAGTTTTTGTATGAAGAAACTAAATAGAATCGCAAAATTTGCTGTATCTAGATTAAATCTTAATGAAACATTTCATGTAGGACCAAAACGCACCAACAGGCATTCATATAGAAATATATCTCCTACTGAAATTTAATGTTAAATGGAAGTTCAGAATATCTCGGAGTCAAACAAACTCGACTGCAGCATTATTTCTTGTTTATCTTTGCACTTCTTGCACATAAAATAGTGCATTGAATCTTTTTCCCTAAGGTTCAATTTTTTGATTGAACTTTATGGCAAAAATAAGAAGATTATGGGCATGACTCTCCTCTTATATTTACTCATTGAACCAACTTTGAACAAAGAGAAACTGTTGTGTAACATTTTGAACTCAGACGTTTTGAATTTAGATGTCATTCTACAAAGTGCGTCTCTGTCCAAAAATTCAATGCTTTCTTCTTTACTTTACACAGCATTGCTTATGTTCTTCTGTCAAATCTGTCGGCACAAGTTTGTAGCAGATCTTTCCAACCCAAATGGAATAATTTTTTTTGCACAGTCATTTTATCAATTTTCATTGCGATCTCATGTCGGACGACAGTTGCAACAAGAAAAAATTGTTTCCGATACATTTTAAGCCGAGTTCTCATTTAACACCAAATATAAACGTGATATAAACTGCTAAGAAACAAAATTTTTGTCAATAACGACGAAGCATTCCTGCAATTTCCGGCTGCACACTTTAAAATTGAATTCGAAATTGCAAATAAACTGCGCGCTCTTACTAACTAAAATCGCAGACAAATCTTTGCGAATGCGAGTATCTGAATGCGCTTGAATGCAGAAAATAGAATAAACGAATTTGCAATTCATTCATTCCGCGTCGGCGCTACTGAACTAATTGAAGTTATCGCGCGGAGCGATTGAATGGCGGTTTTCCTTGTCAAAAGTCGTCGACTGAGTGCGCTGTGCAGTGTGACTTACTTAAAATACTCGTGCTATGCCACAATAGTAACTAAAAATGTGTAAAAAAAAAAAAAAAATTATGCAAGTATTGAAACGGCTTTGTATGCTCGACGTAGCGAAAAGCTTTGAATGAAAATTGGAAAAACGCGGCAGCGCTTCAAGAAACTACACGAATGGCGAATGCGTGACTGATGTGGCATATGGCTGTATTAGATACTTTTTATATTTCTAGTTGATGTTGTTGTTGTTGTTTCTGTGGCAACCCCTACTGCGCAGTCGCAGCGTTTGTTGTTGCTAGCTTTAAGCTTGCGCGCAACGCTAGACTTTTGACGCTGCCGACAGGGCGTTCACGCGCATTGTATTCGCTCGTGTCGTGGTTTTTGTTTTTTTTTTTTCAGAATATTTCTCGAATCGTGCTGCGGCAGTATAAATATGAGACGCAGCACTTTAGATGAAACATAACGACTGCTGTTCTTCAAAGCACAAGTAACAAGCAAATAAAACGAAAATGTTCAAGCTGGTAAGGAACTGCAAAGGATTACTATGAACAACTGAATTTCTTTGAACAACTTTTTTCTTTTATTTTGTTACAGATTGCCGTCTTCTCTGCGCTCTGCGCCGTTGCCTCCGCTGGTCTGATCTCGCCCTATGGGCACGGCTATGGCGGCTATGGTGGCTATGGCTACAGCGCACTCGCTCCCGCTTATCACGCACCCGCAATTGTCTCGCACGCACCGATCATCAAGTCGTACGCTGCACCAGTTATAGCTGCACCGATTGTTAAGACCATTGCGCATCCAGTGGCCACTTCATACGCAAATACATACAAGGTCGCCACCAAGGCGTACCCCGTTGTGCATGCTGCTCCAGTTGTGCACGCTGCACCCATTGTACATGCTGCTCCTGCTGTCTACGCAGCGCCAGCACTGCACACCACCTCAACTTATCATGGACATGGCGGTTATGGCTTGGGTTATGCTGGCTACGGACATGGTTATGGCGGCTATGGACATGGACTTCTGCATTAAATTATCTCAGCAAAGGCTTAACGAACGCATGAATTTGGAGTAAACGGATTAATTGTATGACGATCGCATCGAAAAAGGACTTCATTGCAATGTTACGCTTGTCGTTTATCCTGCACGCACACACACACAAACACACACATACTGTGACAAACGACAGCGCGTATACATATACCATAAACAACATTCATATACTACATTCTTGTCAACCAGTAGCATATGCAAGGACAACGAGGCATACATTTTCAGAGAGCTTAGAAATAGTGAGAGAAAGTGAGATATTTTTTCAAATAGTTTGAGATATTTTTTTTTTTTTAAATATTTTGCTGCCGTCAAAATACAAATAGAACAAAATACGCTGAAAACAAAAGTACTGAAGGGTGTTTGAGTTTGAACGCATTTGTGAAGTGTGAATAGTTTCAGTATATCTATTATGCAGCGTGTTTTGTGCAAAGATTTTTTTGTACAGAAAATGTTCTTATAAATAATGTGAGTAGTTTAATTTTTGTTTGTCTCTAAGGATAAGCGACGTTTTTGCTTGTTTTGTGTTTCGAATGTGAGTTTTTTTGTAAATAAATGATTGAAAACTGAATTAATTTGGGCTTTTTTAAATTAATATTTATTAAAGAAAAGTCTTCTTCACGGACTAGAAGCTAAAGTCTGTGAAGAAGACTTCCAAGAAGTCCAGTTTTAGTGGATCGATAAGCTCAGCAAGAAGCGCATTGAGATTGATGCATATTTGTTTGATCAAGCATAATCTAAAGAAGGCACACAATATGGAAATCCAGCTGAACGCTGATTCAATAGAAGACAGGCTTTAGGGAAGCATATTCTAATCGACAGTGTCTTCGTACATAATAAGATGATATATTGATTCATTGTTACAAACGGTAGAGGTTTCAAGAGTATCAACTCGCATTGTCACACCAAGAAGGCGATGTCTGGCATCCATCCCGCATATTAAACACTGTGACACATTTAAGTCAATAGGGTAGCGAAATCAACAAAAAAATTTACAGGTATTCACACCATGCAGCAATAATATCATCATCCTCCACGTAGTACGATGTGACCGTCAAGAGCAACAACCTTCTTATTATGGTCTGTATTGCTTTGACCTGCATTGCTTTGGCTCAAAGAAGCACAACATCACTCTGCGCATATTGTTGTTGAAGCACACCAAGCGATACCATGCCAAAAATGGGTTATAGTCGTTTCCCAGCCGATATGATGACCTTTATGTATCCACTCAAGAAGCATCATCTCAAGCATTAGCAGACCGCTCCACCACCTGTGCTGCATATACAGCCGTGGCTGTATATAGTGAACTAGTTATTCCAAGGCCATTTTACAGTATCCTGGTTGTTCTCTATATCAAGGTTGACATTTCTTGTTCAAAAACCTTTACTGCTTTTAGAAGAGAAACTTAAAACAAAAAAGAATGCTGCATTCGACTGAGCTCGACTACGAGATACTCTATTTCTAAGCATTATTATAAGGGTTACCCCTTATATAGGTATGATCGTGATCTATATGGAGTATTTTCTTAGGAAGGATACAGGTAATTTGTCGTTTTTAGATAAATAAATAATAACAGTAAAAAATTGTCCATACAAAAACTCAAAAAAAATGACGGATCCGATATGGGCCTAAAGGAATATTAGAAAAGGATTAACATTAGGAAACCCAATGTTGTCGTACCTCAGAACCTCCTCCCCCTTAAAGAGGGGGATAGAGTATTCATTGATATAAGTTATCTGAAGAACGAATTAAAGCATATATTTATATAATTTTGAAAAAATCAATTCTTCCAAGAAATTTTTCCGGATGACATCTCAGAGGTAAATCACTTTAGATGCATAACTGTCAAATATTTTACTCTTTTATGTCTAAACTATTTTTCTTTATATAAGTTAGCAAAGATTGAACTTCTTTTGAAATATAGATCCATATAGCTTCATTCAAAATGAATATTCATTATTATGAATAGTGAAACAACTGAAATGAGCAAGTAGACGAAAACCATGGTCAATATGATGACCTCCGGGACTATAAATTGCAACAAACTCTGTATGTCATGGAGTTTTTTCTATATTTTTCCTTTAATATTTATTGTTGAAGTAAGCGCAAATAAGCATTTTTGTCGAAATGTTTCCTTAAATTGGGCTCTGTTGGTTTAAATCATTCTAATATCAGGATTTTAACATTTCGCTATTATATGTGCCTACAGCTGATTCCAAGTCAAATCTTTTGGATACATTTTTGACCAAATTTTAATCCAATTTTTTTACCGATTTATATATACGATGTTGGTCTATTTAGCAGTGGTCTATTCGGTGTTTGATGTATTCCATGGTAGCCTATTTAGCTGTGGTTCATTTGGTTGCAGCCTTTTAAGCGGTTATTCATTTGGCGTAAATTATTTATTTGTTGGTCAAGATATAAGCACTTGGTGCTGGTCCACTTGGTGATGATCTATTTAATGGTGGTCCATTCTGTGGTGGCCTATTTTCCCGTTATAAACTCGGGTTAGTCTCAATCGGTTGTAGTCAAATCGGTGATAGTCCTACTAGTAGAGGAGGTTCATTTAGTGGTGACTCAGCGGTACTCCATTGGCGGTAGTCCATTCGATAGTGGCTCACTTCAGATTTAAACATATGAAAGGAGGACCGTTAGAGATGGTTCATTTGGAGGAGGTCTAGTCGCAGGTGGTCCATTTTGTGGTAACCCATTTGGCTGTGGTCCATTCGATAGTGGCTCACTTCAGATTTAAACATATGAAAGGAGGACCGTTAGAGATGGTTCATTTGGAGGAGGTCTAGTCGCAGGTGGTCCATTTTGTGGTAACCCATTTGGCTGTGGTCCATTTGGTGGTGATCCATTTGGTGGTAGACAATTTGGTGGTTGTCCACTCGGTATTGGTAGACAGTTTGGTGGTTCACTCGGTGGTGGTTCATAATTTAGCGGTTGTCCACTCGGTGATGGTAGATAATTTGACGGTGGTCCACATGGTGGTGGTAGATAATTTGACGGTGGTCCATTCGGAGGTGGTAGATAATTTGACGGTGGTCCACTCAGTGGTGGTAGATAGTTTAGCGGTGGTCCACTCGGTGGTGGTAGATAATTTGACGGTGGTCCACTCGGTGGTGGTAGATAATTTGACGGTGGTCCACTCGGTGGTGGTAGATATTTTGACGGTGGTCCACTCGGTGGTGGTAGATAATTTGACGGTGGTCCACTCAGTGGTGGTAGATAATTTGACGGTGGACCACTCGGTAATGGTAGATATTTTGACAGTGGTCCACTCGGTGGTGGTAGATATTTTGACGGTGGTCCACTCGGTATTGGTAGACAGTTTGGTGGTTCACTCGGTGGTGGTTCATAATTTAGCGGTTGTCCACTCGGTGATGGTAGATAATTTGACGGTGGTCCACATGGTGGTGGTAGATATTTTGACGGTGGTCCACTCGGTGGTGGTAGATAATTTGACGGTGGTCCACTCAGTGGTGGTAGATAATTTGACGGTGGACCACTCGGTAATGGTAGATATTTTGACAGTGGTCCACTCGGTGGTGGTAGATATTTTGACGGTGGTCCACTCGGTATTGGTAGACAGTTTGGTGGTTCACTCGGTGGTGGTTCATAATTTAGCGGTTGTCCACTCGGTGATGGTAGATAATTTGACGGTGGTCCACATGGTGGTGGTAGATAATTTGACGGTGGTCCATTCGGTGGTGGTAGATAATTTGACGGTGGTCCACTCAGTGGTGGTAGATAGTTTAGCGGTGGTCCACTCGGTGGTGGTAGATAATTTGACGGTGGTCCACTCGGTGGTGGTAGATAATTTGACGGTGGTCCACTCGGTGGTGGTAGATAATTTGACGGTGGTCCACTCGATGGTGGTAGATAATTTGACGGTGGACCACTCGGTAATGGTAGATATTTTGACAGTGGTCCACTCGGTGGTGGTAGATAATTTGACGGTGGACCACTCGGTAATGGTAGATATTTTGACGGTGGTCCACTCGGTGGTGGTAGATAATTTGACGGTGGACCACTCGGTAATGGTAGATATTTTGACGGTGGTCCACTCGGTGGTGGTAGATAATTTGACGGTGGACCACTCGGTAATGGTAGATATTTTGCCGGTGGTCCACTCGGTGGTGGTAGATAATTTGACAGTGGACCACTCGGTAATGGTAGATATTTTGACGGTGGTCCACTCGGTGGTGGTAGATATTTTGACGATGGACCACTCGGTAATGGTAGATATTTTGACGGTGGTCCACTCGGTGGTGGTCCAATACCCTTTATTTGCAGAGATTTATACTATTCGGTACACAAACTTCTCAAAAAAAAAAAGTGTCCGTTATTTTAAGTACGAAAATTGTAATGAATTTTAAATGTACCTATTATCCATCCTGAGATACTATACAGTGGTAAAACCATTCTATGAAAATATATGCACGTCACTCATAGAGTTTCGGAGTCTACTGGGAATTTAAACACGTCAAAATAACGCGGCTTTTTTGACGCACAATTATTTATGCTGAACTTTTTTCTGGACCTTTCTGCTTGTCTTCCCGTTCTTTCAGAAATCTTCAGCATCTTCTAAAACTAACCAGTCTCGTCTGCGTTAAAAATGTTGGCCTTGCAAAGCGTCAACCAATAAATAATATTGCTGAGCTCATGGTTAGCTGGTTCAAATGCTTGGGTATTTGATAAAACTTTTATAAGTCATATTCCGAATGAGGTTTAAATCTAGATAACCACTAGAAGCTGGCATAAAAGCTTCATTTTTTTTATTAAATATCAGCATGCAGCTTTATTGCCTTTTCATTCAGCATTTTCCCACAGACTGCAAAGTTTTTGCGTTGCTATACAAAACTGTTGTATAAGGCCTTCTTCCCACATGTCTGGTGGTACATAATATTACGACTCTTTTTGTTTAGTCTCCATATATCAATATATTTTTTTTCACTTTTACTCTAGTACTCCGTATAAAAATTCAGTATAGCAAAGAGTTCACTATATTGCGTGTTCACTATACCCAGACACAACTCTTATTTTTTTAAGATACTACATTGTATTTTGATGAGTCAGTTCTATTACTCTATGCAAAATGGTATTATAAATCATTGAATACCATGTGTGGTAGGTGCTACCTTAAACTTACTTAAAACAACTCATGCTATGTGACTTGAGGTTGGTTACTTCTTGAAATAATTTCATAAAGCGAATTACTTATTATTATTAATTACATTTTTTTTTTTTTGTAAAATTTTATTTTTCATATATTTACTATATATATTAATTATTTCATTGATAGTTTACAACTCATTTTAATTCAAAACACTTGCATTGGCTTAATTTCTTCAAACAACTGAAATCATATTCAATTGCAAAATCGACAGCAACTTGGCAGCTTTGTGAATTTTTTGTTTGCAAATTTTTCATGTTTATTTCATAAACATTTCTAAATGCGCACGCCTCATCATTATTCATTTCAACTGCAGCGCCAAACGAACTCATATAAATTGCTTTAATTATTCAACTGCAAAACGAAAGATTTCAACGACAAACTTTCGAAATTGTGATTAATTTTTTTAGTGTACTTACAGTGGCATTTGACAAATCAAGTTCGTTTTACTAGACCGGATGGATAGTATTGGCAATTTATATTTTAAAATATCTACAAACATTTTTATCGTGATAACTTTGAATTTGTTGATGCTATAAAAGGTGTGTTATAGCTTGATTTGATATGATTTTTTATCATCATATATAGCTAGATGGTACAGTTTTTATTATTGATAGTAGACAAATTTGTAATTGCACCCTTCGTACAATCAAAAAAATCACCCTGTACCCATACTAAGTTTTAACAAATAGATGCTAAGCATATTCTATAAGATATATATAATCTAGGTCCACACCTAAATTCGATTCAATAGAGACATGTTCGTCTGTATTTATGTACTCAATTGTGGCAAATGTCCAATCGTTCGTGGGTCTTTTCAGTTTTGGAAACAGGAAGAATAGCAGGTGGCCAATTCCTATGAATATGATTGCTGAAGCACTATTGCGGCGTTCTTTTCCAAAAAATCACGAAAAAGCCATTGTTTGTAGCAGGTGCATATCGTGACGCAAACCCCATGAAAGGCGCATACCTTCAAGGAAATAAACCTTATCAACCATATAAAAACAGAAAACATTTGACTAAACTTGTCGTGCTTTTTCGATATTGGTTCTTCTGGCACATTTGGATGATTGGGCTTTCGTTTCATCATTATAACCACAGACCCATGTTCTGTTACCCTTTATGACTTTTTTCAGCAAATCTGGAGCTAACGTCATTCTAAGACTCCTGAGCGAAGGTATTTTGATCAAAATGAAGTAACTTCATGCTGAAAATATGCCGACATCCGCAGAAATTTCTCTAATAGTGTTTCCACGATTATTCGTAACAATTTTATTGACTGCTTCAATGTTTTAATCGGTTGTTGATGGGCTGAGGCGTGTAGAGCAGACAGCGCCTTTAATATTGTATATTCTCCACCACTTATACAAATTATTTCTCAGTCTAAATTTTAAGTGCTTTGGAGTCCTTAATTTTTTTTTCACACAAAACTCAATACATAATTGTTCGATTTTTGTATTTAACTAGCGAACATGGTTCGCGCTGTTACGCCTCTTCTTTCTCTTCCATTTGTATACGTCAGCCAACACCGGTACTGAAATTTTTCAATTCCAATTTTAGAATATTTAGAATATTATCTTAACGGACCCAATATGCCCTGCTATGCATCCACATGGTGCTGGTTTATTTGGTGATGACCCATTTAATGGTGACCCATTCGGTGGTGGTGCATTTTGCTGTGGTAAACTCAGTTTAAACTCACTCGATTGTAGACAAATTGGTTGTAGTACCTTCATAGGAAGTTGATTTAGTGGTGGCTAACTTTGCGGTATCTCAATCGGCGGGAGTCCATTTGTTGGTGAACCAGTTGAGGTTAAAACATTGAGATGGTGACCTCTTTAGAGATGCTTCATTTGGAGGTAGTCTACTTGGAGGAGATTCATTTGGTGTCAGCCGATTTGGCGATGGTCCACTCGGTCGTGGCCCAAGATCGGACCCGACATGTCCTGCTATGCATATCTTTGTATTTTTCTTATATGAGATCATGTTATAACATGAATCCAGAGCCGATAGATTTATTGATATCTTCTGTTACATTATACGCATAAGGTAGGCTTCAAAGACTAATTATATTAGATAACCACCTATTGGTTGGATGGGGTAGCGAAATAAGTCCGCGCGACATATCTCCGCCGAACCAAGAACGACATATCTCCTCGAAAAAAGCGACATAATTCTGCTAAAAAAGTGTACCGAGCGAAGATATGTCGCTATGCTGGGTTGGATATTGAAGAAAGCCAAGAATTATAGTTCATCATTCTTTCTTCAACAAGCTCTGTCCTATCACTCTCACCTACTCATCACACTTTCCATCATCATATGACACTTATCTGACTACTAATAATGAAGCACTATACTTAAGAACATAGCTTGTTCATTGACAGTGTTTTCAGCATTCCTAATGATCCAGTACTCTCTTCACAGTTGACAAAGTTAAATCAATATTCCGATCAATTTTATACGAAACTTGCAAACTGAAGCAACCTTAACCTTCATAATAAGTGATATATTGCTCAACAACAATGAAAACGCATTGCTTTTTCGTGCAGTGTTCCATATTTATTTATTCCAAACTCATTTATCAAACTGTTTTCTTTAACGCACAATCGCCGGCCAGTTAAAGTTCAAGGCTAGTTATAATGCAGCACTACACTCAAGAAGAATGCATTTCATTGTTGAATAATTGTTCGATATTATAATTTGGTTTTGACCTGTTATTGAACGGCCAGAAAGTGTTTTCAGCGTGAATTATGGAGTGCTTCAAAATAGACCACCAAAGCAATTGTACAACAATCGAAAGCAATGCAGTACATATATGTATTATATGACGATGTTTCAAAAATTTAATTACTTTTGCTATAAATATGGGAGCTGTTGAAGATTAAATTGATATATCTCGTATATTATTGGAGGTCTTCTCTTGAGTATTTGGAATTTCAGTTGAAAAATTTCGCGAGTTCTTACTGGAAACCGCAAAATTATTCATCGTTCAATACTCATGGTTTTACATGTTAATTCAGTGTTATCTCTCCATAATTTGTCTTAAAAACGTGAAATATAAATTTGCGATAGGTTGGTTAAAATATAAAACGAACTATTGTGATTTGTTTGTGTTATCACCCAGAAGATCTGCCACATTGAACTACAATTTCAAAAAATTTAAGATTTCGACAATAGACTTACTTGAAAAAATTAGAAAGAACACTGCAGTTAAGTGTGATAGACTTCGAGATACTCTGTAACCCATTGAACGTTAAATTTGTATTGGAGATTTATTCATACCTCTATCCGAATGGCATATTTTATTGGAATCTGTGTAAGATATATCAATTTTATCATTTAAAGATAAACTAAACCACAACAACATTTTTTTATGCAAAAACCCACAACGAGGCCCAGATTAATAGAAGAGCTACCATACTAAATGATCCGATATAGACATATTTGAATTAAAGTAGAAGATATACAAAAACTCATATAAGAGAAGTGAATAGGAGAGACTTAATATCCAAAATCGAATTTATCTTTGAAAGTCACAATTTTCTTGTAAATCATAGCCAGAGAGTCGGACAATTTTTGTAAAAGGTTGATATTGATATCTCCCCTATAGTGTGGTACAGATAGTGAAAATATTTCTCATCACAGTGCAGCTTTGTCTGTTTTCGCATTCACGTTATAACCATATCTACTTCACTTGGGACAATAGAATTGCTTTTTCACATCTTTTCCTACGCGATTGAGACTCGTGGCGTGAAGAAGAATCTTATGCACCGGCTGTTGGGCCTATCTCACTATATACGAATTATGATTTTTTTTAAAACAATTGATTACGCTATTCAGGGTTATGCGTCTTTAAACCGTTCTATTGGTGCCCATGACTATCCAACGCCTGATAATTCAATAGCTCAACTTAAGCTCTGTTCAAAATTCTCGAGAAGACACTATATTTGGACTTAATATATATATTTAAACCACATATTGATGAACTTTGTGAGTCTATACCACCAAACGTAACCACCATCGGTGTCGAAAAGTACTTAGAGGAGCTCAAAATATCTGTTAACTTTGCTTCGCTGGTGTCTCCAGTGTTTTTATTTAAGGTTTAAAATATTAATTTTAATGCAAATGGGGGGCCTTTATTGGCTCCAGATTGTTTCACGTTTGATATTATAATTTACTCTAACAATCGAGTCCACAATGGCCAGACACTCCTTTCGTTAAACGCTGAAGCTACGCGTTTGTAATGCAAGGGTGATATTGAGCTCATCTCAGATGCGGAATTCGATGCAATACTACGAAGCATACTCAATTTATTTGTACTTCTTATATGCGAACTTTCTTTTGCTCTTTGCACCTGTGCGCTGTGCCGCTCTAATTTGCTACGGTGCCAGACGGTAAATGTCTTTAAAAGCCAGGAGCTAACCTTTGATGGCTGTGTGGAGTTTGTTAACTTTTGGAGTATCATCTTCAATGATGTTTTGCTCTTTATCGGGTCTGCCCTCAAAGTGCAAATCGAAGGAGGATACCTTGTCGTGGATCAATGGAACACCTGTTCGCTGTTTCTTGGACACGGGAATCTGTTGGTGTAGTTTGATATTCTGCGTTATGTAGGCTTCTTTAAGACGTCAAACTGATCTTATAAGTGTGAAAAGTTTAGCTTTACTGAGCGCGGGTTACGCGGACGGGTTTCAGCTAGCCTTAAATACAAATCACTCTAAAAAAAATTAAAATTTTTGATTGTTACTGATGGCTTACGAAGCTGACTAGATGTGTTGCTCTTGCCAAAGAATATAATAATTTGTTAAGAGTGAATTCAGTTATATCAAAAAATTTTTGAAATAACAATACATATGAGCAATATGAGATGATGCAATCAAAATCAGTTCAAAGTGTTGGCTATTTTTATTTAATTCTTATAAGATATTTCATATAGCACCAGCTCGGATCATTAGAAAAGGTAGCCACCATTTAAATCAGTCCTCTTCTCTATGTTTTTGTAAGAATCACATTTTGTTGTTTTATATTTTCAAATGAAACAACAAACTTTTTGAATGTTGCACTTATTCCAATAAATGATCTTAAGCGGATCCAGTTAGGAATAAGTCGTCCACACGAATTTAAAATTCATTGATGGTACTCAATGACCCAGCGATAGATAGACTGTATGGCAGAATCTCTAACAGAGTGAGAAAGGTACTAGCTATATTAAAAAGAGAAGCCACAGACGCCTACTCCCGATGAAAGCTCAAAGTTTGCATTCTGGAAGCTTACGAGGAGGTTCAAGAGGCAAGTTGCACCGAAGTTTCCAGTTGAAAACCCCGATGGTACTTGAGCAAGATCCCCCCAGGACCGAGCCGAAGCTTTTGCAAAAATCTGGAAGAGAGATTCCAGCCGTTCATTGCAGCGCCGCCAAGAAGAGTACAGCTAGTGGCTTAATCTATAGAAGCATCTCCGCAGATGGCCCTTCCTGTATCCCCTATCACCCTTACGGAAGCGGAAAAGGAGATCAAGGCACTTCGCAATAACAAGGCTTCAGTCGAGAACCAGTTTAATAATCGCTGAATCAAGTTGCTCCCTCACAGAGCTTTACTATTCCTCCTTGGGTACTTCCCAGCCTGAAAGAAGGCCAACATCTTTATGCTGCACAAAACTGTAAAGCCAGCAGATGAACTAGACTCGTATCGTCCGATAAGCCTTCGGCCAGTATTTGGTAAAATATTGGAGAGGTGCATTCCGTGAAGGATTCTTGAGATCAGGGCGGCTAAAAAGGCAATCCCAAAGTTTCAGTTTGGGTTCAGACTCAGACACGGCACGCCCGAGCAGCTGCACCGAGTTGTAAACTTTGCACTTTATGAATTTCACGAAAAGGTGTATGTCGTTGGAGCTTATTTGGATATCCCGCAAGCATTCGACAGAGTGTGGCATGCTGGACTCCTGCATATACTTAAAGGAATTCTCAGCCCACAGTTGTACCTAATTGTCAAAAACTTCCTACACGAGCGATCTTTCAAAGTGGTTCAGAAGGATGCTCACAAATATCTGGGCGTCACTCTGGACAAGCGTCCAACTTTCCAGCGCCACATAATGGAGGTAGTTAGGCACCTCAAGGCAAAGGCGAGCCGGATGGCTAGTCTCCTTAATGCCAGACATAAGTTTTCGCTTACCAACAAGACGAATATCTATAAAGTTATTCTGGCACCAATGTGTAGATATGGTATTCAGGTATACGGCATAGCAGCAAAGTCGAACCTCAATATAATACGGATAGTGCAGGTCAAGCTTGCAAATCATCCGAACCAGCAGGCGCGAAGTATGGGCGAGAATGAGGCTCCTGAGAGTTCATCCAACCGATCCAAACAGAACATTTTTTTTTGTTCCCAAAAATGAAAAGACTCATGAAAGTACTGTTTTTTAGCCACTATTGAGGTAATAAAGAACGCATTGCTGAAGGCCATACTTAGAGGATTGAAAAATGCGCTGGTACTAGTGTATTGATGTCTGAGGGAGATTGCTTTGAAAAGGATAAAATAGATTTTTTAGAATAGATATTTTTTCGAGAAAACTATTTTTTTGTAACGTCTGGAGGTTTTACTGTACTTGTTAGCCTTTCAATGCATTCGAATGAAAGTGCGTTAAATATTGCCAAATTGCAAAAATCAATGAAAATATATTTATGAATGCCACTAAGCGATTTCGTATGTCGTGTTTATTTTTTCTCTTCGCTGGCAAATGTACAAAAATTGGAGCAAACTACGAAGCAGTTTTTTGAACGTCGGACGTCTGTCAAGCGCTAAATATGCCATTTAATTACATTTTGAAAATGTGAAAATGTAACCCGACTGCAGATTGAAAATTGAAAAGATATTTTTTAATGGTTTCACAGCGAATTGTGCAAGATGCCAGCCGCTGCTGTAGCAGACGCACGCCTGAGTTTAATAGTTTCTGACGTGCTGACTGACCATTTATTCAACGCAGAACCAGTGAAAACTGAGGCAGTGTATTAAATAAATTAAATCAATTATTATGGAACGACATACAAACAAATCAAAACAAATGCATAATTTATAATTTATTTAATTACTAAATAGCAAAGAATTAAAATAAATAACTCAAAAGTGAACAGCCGCGCGGAAAGACTAGAAAAAACTTTAAATTGATTTCGACATTATGCAACAATGCGCCATTGTAGCGTGATGACCTTGAACGCGGCGGCAATGTAATTACTGGTTAAAAAATAATATACTATAAAAAAAAAACAACAACTGCAATGAAAAATACAAGAAAAAACCATGCGAAATACGTGTATCTACAAAACACAAAAAGAAACATAAATTAAGTCACTAATTATAAAAGCGAAAAAAAAAAGAATTAACTTTATGAAGCCCCGAATTTGTCGTTTGACATTCGAATTTGTCAGCGGCGCATGCGCAAATAACGGAACTCAATGGAACCTAACGAACCGGCTTAACAAATTGCCCACGGGCAGCCGCGCAGACAGCTGGGCAGATGCGACAACGAATGCCACATACCAAAAAACCCACGAACTGAAGCCCAACACCAAAGTCTAAACTCTCTGAGACTGCCTCCGCAAACTGGCGCACTTTGAATTGAATATGTGAATATGCATTCAAGCGCAACGTATGCTTATTGTTTCAACTATTCTATTTGTATCTAGATACAATATACATTTTTTTTATTTTACAATACATAAACTGCATCTGCATCGAACTGCAGCAATACTCGTAATATGGAAAAATGCTTTAATTGACTCATGACACAGTTACAAATTTATTTCCCACACCAAAGCGCTAAGACATGCAACCAAATCGAATATTTACCAACGGAAGCGTCTAACTCAAACGAATTTCGAGTGATTTGTGTGTGAAACTGAGCTGAAGTAACGAATGAGCTCAGCTTGAGCTCAAAATTTGAGTTTAAGCTACGCTTTGAGTGCTATGCACTAGCGCCATCTGTTAGCTGTTTTGTGTAAGATATTCAATAGATGGCGCTCTATCTTATATGAAGTGTGCGCATAAATACTGTGGGCTCAAGAATTATACAATCAACTAAAAAAAACTTTTTTTTATAAACTTTTCACACGAAATGTTAGTGAGGAGTTGTTGCGCTGGGCATGGGACAGTACACCGTAAAAAAAAAAAAAAGCTCCAATGAAAACAAGCCTTCGATTTAAGGATAAGTACCTGGAATAAGTCTCTGGATAGGACCGGGTTGCTCTAAACAAACATACTGTGACATCTACTATAGCTGACATGAGAGTAAGCACGAATTTGGATGTGGTTTCGTGGTAACTAGGAAACTACGTAGCCTCGTCTCCAGATTCACTCCTGTTGATGTTCGATGATGTTAGCAGCACCAGATTTAATCGAAGCCATTTGAGCCAAACTCTCCTGATTGCTCCGGGAAACCTCACCATCTACTTAAGATATATGTGAACAGTAGAGACATATCTCTCGCAGCATGGATATGGCTGCTAAGCTGGTCGCTTAGGACGACAAGGAGTGTCGCCAAACTTGTTTGGTGGACGACGTTATAGAAGACGACTTGGAGATCAATGCAAAGATATTTGCATAGCATCGCCGATTCCAGCTCCATAAATCTACTTGCCTGCAAATGCTGCACGATGCAAAGCATTTTTGCTTCATAAGAAATTAAAAAATGAGTAACAGTCTAATTCAGTCTACCCAGTGCTAAAAAAGCGAAAATCTGACAGGTTAACAAATCCGAAACAATACAAACACTCTCCAAAAAGTAATCTTAATTGACATTAACAATAAAAGACAACAGACAAAAACTAAATAAAAATGATTAAAAACGTTTGCATTGTCTTTCACTTAAAAGACCTTCAACATTCGCCATGACCGCCGCATTCAAGAAGGCGCGCCAGCTTCTGTAATCTTCTGCGCGCTGGCGCCAGTTGTTTTGAATGCCAAGTACGCTGAGACATCTCCATACCTGGTCATTACAACTAGTGTCCGGTCGTTATCTATTACATCGTCCAATCAAGTTTAAGCCCCCATGTAAACCATGCGTGCTGAAGCTTTTTCATTCATTCGAATGAGGTAACCAGCCCAGTGAAGCCGCTGTAATTTTATGCGCTGGACTATGTCAACCTCATCGAATAGCTCGTACAGCTCGTGGTTCATACGGGACATAATCACGTCGCCGATTCTAATAGGTCCATAAAGCCAGCGGAGAATCTTCCTCTCAAAAACTTCCAACGATATTTCGAATCATAGTCCATGCCTCTGCGCCATTCAAAATGATCGCGAGTATCAGCGTCTTATATATACATCTTAATTTTTTCCTTTCGAGAGAGGAATTTGCTTGCTTGTTGTTGTTGTTGGTTATTTCCGATCTAAGATAGACGAAGTTACCTACAACATTGAAGTAGAAATTCTCCATCATCACTGACCATCCAAGACGCGATGACAGCCTACGAGAAGACACCAAGTACTTCGTCTTGTCCTCGTTCACCGCTAGACCCATGAGCCGAGACTGTTTTTTAATCTCTGAGAACGCATTGCTGACTCGCCGTTCCTGCGTACCGAAGATACCAATGACATCGGCGTAAGCGAGCAGCATCACTTCCTTTTGGAAGATGGAGCCCGACATTGTTTGTATGTACGCGCACTGGCATAGGATATATTCCATCAAAAGATTGAATAAATCGCACGACTGACCATCGCTCTGGCTAAAACCTCTCTTTGAATCAAAGGGGTCGGAGAGGTTCTTTCGTACCGTGAAATTTTGTTTGTAACGGCGTGTCGAAAGTCGCCGATGGTGTGTGAATATACTCGTGGGTCTTTTCCAAGATATTTTATGATGTGAATATTTGGTTACAGGTCCACCTTTACTGTCTAAATACTGGGTTCATTCTACCACTTCCATGCAAGAGTATAAAAGTGAGTGCATGTTCCTAACCAACTTTTCGACGCCGGTCTTAAATAACTCAGCTGGCAGCCCATCAAAGCCTGCCGCTTTGTTATTTTTCAGCTTTTTAATAATTGAATTGACCTCGTTATAGTCCAGTGGCTCTACAATAGTGACATCATTAACTGGTGGTTCCGGTGTTATTTCTCTATCGGTGGAATTGTGCGCTTCATCGCCTCCGAGTAGGTTGGAGAAATGACTCCTCCATAATCTCAGTGATTTCTGTTCATTCGTTACCAGATTTCAATTGTCATCCTTACAGAAAGTTGCTCCGGGCTTAAAACCTTCGGTCAGACGCTTGACCTTTTGATACAATTTTTGAGCTTCATTTCTGTTACGAAGACGGAGAGGTTTCCCGGAGCAGTCGGGATAGTTTCTTTGAGTTGGGTCAAAGATTATTTTTTCCCTATTTTGGCGTTGAAATTACGAAACACGATTTTGACATCGATTTTGGGACAGTCCTCGTATAGACATTCTAAGCGCTCATAGAACTCATATTTAGTATCGTCGTCTTTCTCTTCAGTCGGGTCGTGAGCACAAATTGGGGATCATTAGATGCGTATCGCTGCCAGGAGCTCGTCAACAGCCATGAATCTGGAATGGATCATGAACTTCTGCAAACGAGTCCCCATCTCCCTTTTTTCAACTATACACTTTCAAAAACAGCTACAGAAATACATGTTTTGAGTTCCAATGCTCACTAAGTAGTCTTAAAGTTATTACATCGTATCTCAAACTCCAAATACACCTACTCTCCTTAAACTCTGCATTCTCAAACATTTTGTTTGCATCCCTAATATCCACATTCCCCCAGCCTGTAAAATTAGACTAGTTATATCAATACTCAAACCAAATCAAACAGTAATATGTCAAAAGACTATTCTTAACACTGAACAAAATACTTTGAAGATTTCGAAATATCTTATAGAATATGCAGATAAACCCATGTTTTACATTTTATTGTGTATAGATCTGTATCCCGGTAAACCAAAAAAACGACTTCTTGCTACTAAAAAAATGCAACACTGTTGTGTGTTGATAATTAATCAATACAAAATAAAATTAAATTGCAAAAAATTACATACAAAGTAGTGATATGTCGTCTTAGCCATCATGTGTCAAATCCTTTCATAGAAAATGAATGGAATAAGCATGGCATGTGTGTTGCTCTGCTTTTATTTGCATGGATGAGTACAATAATTCTTTTTGCAATTGATATTTGTTATGCATATCCTGTCATTGCTTTGATTTGTTATGTTGCAACAAAAAATATTATTACGTGCTTCTAATTGCAAATGCATTCGAGTGAAAGGGTTAGAGACTGCATGCAATCAAGCACATTCATAAGCCGCAAGCAAAAGCGTTGCATAGGTTCAAATGAGTACATTTGACACGAGCTCACAGTGTCCTGTAGCAGCAACAGTAAAGAAATTCATTTCTCAGTTCTAGTTGGAGAGTAGTTTTACATCAATAATTGCATAAGTTGCACCACTGCCAGTGGAAGCAACCTTGAACTGGGACAATGCACTCAGTTTTCTACTACTCGTTGGGGCACATGTTGACTCTGTTGACTGTGGCAAGTCAATGAATTTCAAAATGTCCTTTGCTGGTTTTGCTTTCAGCTGAGAGTTGTTTGAAAAGTTTTGCTCTTGCGAGACGAAGTAATGTACATATGTAACTCTAAAAGTCGTGTCACATTCGTCATGTTCGATAAGGAAGTCTACTATATTACAGATTTTTGCAGACAGAGTTGATAATTGGGCCCCTCACCACTTCGATGATATAGTACAGTGCCACAGTTGTCCGGAAATTGGTTACACCCAATTTTTTACTATGTCGCAGCCAAGGTATGCACTAGGCTCAGCGTGGTGAACGCCGCACGTCCCAACATGCAACCAAAATTAGACGTCGGAAAGCTTCAATCACAACAGACGGCCGAAACCTTCTTAAACACACTCTCCCGACTGCTCCGCGAAACCACTCCGTCTTCTCAAGATACATATATAGGGTTGGAAAAAAGTCTTTTCGTATTTCACGCTCTTTTTTTTCAATTTTTCAATTACGGCGTTTGAAAGGTGTGAGTGTCAAGTACTACGTTCTTTTGGCAGCATTGCGCTCGGAGAATTCAGTAGTAAGCCACAGGTCACATGCAGGTCTCGAAGAAAGAAATTCGGCCAACAAAATTTGTGATGTTTACGGGTCCGATACCTTTTCAATTCGCGTAGTACAACAGTGGTTCAGTCGATTCTATTCTGGTGTGAAGGAAGTGGAAGATGCACCACGCTCCGAAAGACCTGACGTCGAAGAAATCGATTAAATCAAGGAAGTGATCGAAATAGACCGCCATAGTAGCAGCCGGAGCTGAATATCAGTCGGTCATATGGAATTTAAAGTAGCTCGGCTACACAATAAAACTCGATGTTTGTGTTCCACACGAATTGACACCAAAAAACCTCATGAACCGAATTTCCATCTGCGAATCGCTGCTGAATCGCAACCAAAACGACCTGTTTCTGTAGAGAATGGGGACTGGCGATGAAAAGTGGGTCACTTACGACAACGCGAAGCGCAAACGGTCATAGGTGAAGGGTGGCGAAGCGGCTCAAACTCTTGCCAAGCCCGGATTGACGCTTAGAAAGGCTTTGCTGAGTATTTGGATTGGCAGTGAATCTACTATGAGCTGCTCCCCTATGGTCAAACGCTCAATTCGGTCCTCTACTGTGAACAACTGGAACAGCAATCGCCCAGAAGCGGCCATCTTTGGCAAATAGGACAGAAATTGTGTTCCATTAGGACAACCCCAGACCACACAATTCGATTGTGACGCGCCAGAAGCTCCGGGAGTTCAGATGGGAGGTCCTTATGCATCCACCTTAAAGTGCGGACATGGCATCATCGGATTACCATCTCTTCCTTTCAATGTCGAACGATTTAGCTGGCGAGAAATTGACCCCAAAAGGGGCTTGCGAAAATCGACTGTCTCAGTTTTTTGCCAACAGGGAAGCAAGCTTCTATAAGCTGAGCATAATGAATTTGAAATCTGGTTGGAAACATCATTACGAGTAAACTCTTTAAAGGGTTACATAACTCCTCTGATACAACTATTTTAAAATATTCCAAAAAAAGCTGCACTTAAAAAGCAAAAATTTACTAAATTCGCATTAGACTCAACTATAAATATCAAGCAATCGCTCAGGATTCCTATAAAACAATTTGTAAAAACCACGCACAGTATGGTGTGTGCTTCCAAAAAGGCCATTTAAGCTTCACCCTAACCGAACATAACCACTTCATTAATAATATCAAAACTAATTCTATTAATTAATAGAATCAAGCAAAGTATACAACTTTATATACACAGGCGGTTTAGTCACTAATGACAAAGTCACCTTTAAGTTACCAATGAATGCATCGTGAGTAGATATGACCTTTGCCGTCATAATCAATTATTGTTTCTGCAGAAATAATAGCTATTAACGAAGCTATTAATTTAGTAAAACATTAAATTGGAAACTACATGAGCTAATCACAATAATCAGGACATATACCCAGCTGCACTCAGATCTTCATTCATAAATTACAAAAAAACAAATTATTAACATTTGTTTCAATTGTTTATTCTATTTAAAACTTTATTTGCCACACTCGGATGCACATTTAATATTGTTTTTAAATTTTTGTCACGCAATTGCAACATTTAAGCCAAACCATTCGGCCTTCGAGTGTCAATGACTTACAAGCAGTAAACAGAAGCAGCCAAAGGATATGAACCAAGTTTATTAAACATCAGCAGGAAGCGTACGTGCACTCGTGCAACTCGTATTATTTTATAGTTTGTTGCAAACGAAATTGCATTTTCCACTTAGAACGTTGCACAGAATCTCATTACGAGTAGATTGCAATGCGTTTTTTTCATGGAAAAGCAATTTCGCAGCAAAAGTCAATCAAAGTTGAAATGTCAATGAATGTATGTACTCCACATTTTATTTAAAATATGATATCACAAAACGATGCTGCTGCTGTTGCAATAAGGGGATTTTCGCCGGAAAATCCAAGCCGTCATTATAAGCCGCAAAAGGCAATAATGAACGTGCAACATGCAGTGTTAAAGGATGATAGACCAGGTTAAATGTATGTGATGACGGCGGCTGTGGTGTTGTATTTAATAGTAACTTAAATGTAACTTAAATGTTTACAATAAGCAGCAGCAGTGGCATCCAAAGGCACATAATAAGTTGCTTTTGGCGGTGACGGTGGCAGTCTTTGTAGCTGCTTGCACAGCAAATGTTGCGTATGCGAAATGTGTGCATTGGAAGTCTGCTGCATGGGCGTAGCCGTCATTGCTGATTTCGTGGAAGTTTCGGCTTCTGACGACACAGGATATGCTTTTGTCATGTGGTTTCATAAATAAGCGTTTCATAAATATTCGAGCCGCCGACAGCGAAGGCGTTCGTTTTATTTTGCAACATGCTGCAGAGCAGCGCTAGACAAATTGTTGCTGTTGCGTGCTGTGTCTGTCTTGCGAACAAAGTTCTTAGCAATAAGATAAAAATTTATTTTTACAGACCTCTAATGTGAATTCCAAGAATTTACCATTTTCCAAAACATCTTTGACGTAAGTAAGTTTCAAAAGCAACTGTTGTAAATTTTATAAAACTTTTCGGTTTTTATATGCGACGCATTTATTGATTACGCGAGTCCTTCACCTTCACACTGCTGCTGCGCGGTTGGATGTACTTTTTGCACAAATCCACTTGTTGAAACTCGTGCGCTATCAACTTGAAGTCGGGGAAACTTCGAGTGCAACAGGTATGTATCAACGTGACACAGCTTTTTTTCGCTCTGCACACTTTTGATGCCGGCGTCTCATGTGCTGCATCGTCTGCTGTTTTCTAGTCGGGTTTATGCTGCTCAAGCAGCATGTTTGCTCAGTCTTGGCTATGAAGGCCATGTATTTCAGTGAGCACATGTGACACACACGATTGCCAACAGAGAAGTAAACGTGCTGGCAGACAACTAAGTTGAGAGTAGTCGAACTTTTCAAACGCGTGTTTCGATTAAAGCGCATTAGCTGCCACCCAACGTAGGGCTGCCTTGGATACACTCCCTTTTTCTACGTTGGCAAGCACACTTGAAGCTACTTACTTGCCTCGAGTGACGCATGAGTTTATGCTTCTAGAAAATGTTTTGACTCTTGAACTGTTTCGATTAGTTTGCTGTTCCCGTGCTGTTTTTTTCCTAATACCCTTCATATATTGTGTATTTCTGTATTATCGGTTTGTCGGTAAGTTTGTTATGCATTGGAGATACCGGAGTGAATGGACAAATATTTTTTGTCTTTTTGATGAAAAAAAAATTGATAGTTTTTGTCTCGCGCGATTTCATTTTACTTTAAACCATTTGGGGATTGTCGGAAAGGATTCTTTTGCTAACGGTCGATCGTGGGCGAGTAGGTTGTGAGAAGGCAAAACCCTCTGTCCCAACCTACGCTTCACGAATAGCACAAAATTAAAGTAAAAACTTTATTTCAATATATTTTTAATTTGATTTGCATGCTGTGTGTATTTTTAAAAGATTTAGTTCATCCAGTTTCATTGTCAGTGTGTAATAGTTCTTATAAATAGTTTCTCCCCGACTTCTCCAATGAAACTTTTTTTAAAATATTAAATAATGTGTTAAGTTTCTTAGTTGTTAATATTAGCTGCATTTTTTTGCCCCTCTTCTATATTTTTTTGATATTAAGAGATTTGAAAAAAAGTTAAACTTCTGAAATATATATCAAAGCTTACTAATATTGAAATATCAGGGTTGCACAATTAATTGTACTCAATTAGAAAATTGTTCAAATTATAATAAAAAAAAAGTATTTCAGTTCAGGAAAAATTGTATGGTTTGGCTAGTTTTATAAACTAAAAAATTAAGACCGACTTTGTACAGAGCGAATTCATTGATGATGACTCAGAAAATGAGCTAAGTTTAATTGAACAAGTAAGGAAATTTCAGTCGGGCGTAACCGACTGTAAGAGGACCTTTACCAGTTCAGGTCGCCTAACAAACACATTAAATGTTTCCCGAGCATATGACCAAACACATGACCACTTCTCACTGCGCGAATATGAATGAAAAGAAAATTCAAATTCAATTGCATATAAAATCGTCATTTATTATCCGATTTTGATGAACTTTTTTGATTTGGGCTAAGAAGGACGTTAACTTTATACTGGTGTGCTCTATTTTTTTTGTGCCGAAGAAATTTTTACCCTAAGGGGTGATTTTATGGGGAAGGAGGGGGAGGGGCAAAATTTTAAAATAAACTTTGAAATTCCGGAGCAGTCCTAGTCGAATGCAAAAAACACGAAGTCTCTATCTATTACCGTTTCCGAGATCCTTTCGTTCACACAGACGGACGGACGGACGGACAGACGGACATGGCTATATCGACTCCTCTATCACTCCTGACCATAATGGGGGTAACTTTGCGGGGTCTCCGACAATTAGTTCTTCCTGTTACATACATTTGCACAAAACCAATAGGCTCTTGTACCTTCGGTACAGGGCCTAAAAATGGGGTTTTGTCAGCAGTTCTGACGACGCTAATTTATTTGTTACGTCGCATGTCCCACTTCAACTCAAAAAAAAATTATAACCCAAGTAGGAAAACAGCAACTTCAGTAGAGGAAATTGCATATCCAACTAAAGTTCGGGGAAAATGGGACTAATTGTGGATAAACAAAAAACTTCTAATGACGGCAACACTGTAACACAGTTATGGCTCCACTCAGAAAGGCGTACCAGCTGCTGTAGTCGAACGAGGTGACCAGTACAGTACAGCAGCTGGAATTTTATGCGCTGGACTATGTCAACCTCGTCGAAAAGCTCGTACAGCTCGCGTTTCATGCGGGACCTGAACTCGTCGCTGACTCTAATATCACCGAAAATCCTGTAGAGAATCTTCATCTCAAAGACGTCCAATGCCGTCAATCATGGTCCATATCTTGTAGATTTTGATTTTAGCCATTCGTGAGTGGACTTTACTTCTAAATTGCTTGCTCAGCCCAAAATAGTTGCTATTTGCAAGAGTGATTCTTCATCTGATCTCCAGGATGACGTTGTTGTTGCTGGTCATTTTGGATTCCAGATAAACGAAGTTTTCTACAATATTAAAGTTCCGTAGAATTGGAACTTAGTTGAATTGGTCACAGACCGTCAAAAATGCGATGGCCAAGTACTTCGTCTTGTTATCATTCACCGCTACACCCACGAGGCGACACTGTTTTTCTATCTTCGAGAATGCCCTGCTGTCGCACCGTTCTTGTGTACTGATAACATCAATATCGTATGAGCCCGACATATTCTGTATATACGTGCACTGGCTTAGGATGTATTCCATCTGCATATTGAAAAAATCGTACTACACCGCATCACCCTGCCTGAAACTTCTTTTGGTATCAAATGGTTCGGAGAGGTTTTCCCTACTCTGTCAACGCTTTGTATGTGTGATAGCGTCGTCATGCAGACACGAACAGTCTATTCCGCACTGATTTTAAGCCTATTACACAATTCGCGCCTCAGTATCTTATATCCGATGGATAGGAGACTTATTCCGTAGTAGCTGGCGTAAACAGCGGGGTCTCCTTTCTTAAAGATAGGACATAGAACACTGAGATTCCAGTCATTGGGTATGCGTTAATTTGACCAGTTCGGCGTCGCTGCTGATAATTTATCGAAATTCATTTCTTTCAGTCACACATAACCAGCCGCTTCCAAGAAAATTGAAATTTTATGCTGCTGAAATAAAGAATTTGATATTTCACCCTATGCGACAGGCATCCGAATTTCGCACATGGTAACTATTCAGAACTTGGCTTATTATCTTAAAATGGTTGTATAATGAGCACTTGGATGTCCTCTAGTAAAGTGCCGATTATCATTAAGTTTACCAACTGTCTTCCATTTCAGTTCGCTGGAACCATCGATTCATGTCATTGATTTTATTCCGGCCTCCTCGTGAAAAGTACAAATTTGTTCGGGCTGAATCGCTGTCAGAATTTTACGATAGGAGTTCAATTTTTACTTTACGTAGTTCGATTTAGCATTGCGAATTGCGTCATTATATTTGGAATTAATTTCTTTAATGATCTGTTTGGCGAAACACCTGGGCTTAGAACACATTGAAAAGCTTATTCTGCCGAAAAAAATTACTCTATCGAGAAGACATTGTTGGGTGTTAACTAAGATCTGTACGGTCGATGATTTAAATGGTCTAAAATTCACTTCTTTGATATCATAGTAATGTATGATCCGTCTTCGCCAGTTGATGTTCCTTAATTATACCAAAACTTCTGGCAAACAAATGGCTATATAGTTGATCGTTCTACGTTTCCAGTTGCCCAGTTGTATGGTTTTCATCGTTAAGACAGATGACTATTTTAAAGATTTTGCGAGATTGTGCGCTTATATTGATTAAAATGAGTGGATTATGTTGCGTTTTCATATATTTAGTTCATACGGTTTTATTTTTTTCATTAAATATTTCTTACAGATATAATTGCTTCCTATTTCAATTTTTCTATAACGAATACTGATGACCAAAAAACTTTTTTATGAAGGGTAGTAAATCTCCTACATTGCATTATTTTTTTTTTTTTTTCTATTTTTCATATGATTTTTGCTCTTTTGTGTTAACCTGTTTTTTTTAAGTTCATTGTTTGCTCTTATCGCCAGTTACAAGAGGTAAACATTTCCATTATGCCTTCGCAACTTGTTGCTGTAATTGCTACCGTTCAAAGCTTCTTTCTGCTCGTAGTACAACAATATTTGTATGTTGTTATGCTAATTTCTATACGATTCACTTTTCCGTCCGTCTCTCTTTCTGTCTGTGGGTTGATAATGGCGCGCGTGTCGCGTATTTGTGCGTGTTGTGCCCTTCTTTTGCTTTTGAATGCGTTCAACGCGAGTTAAATGCTTCGTTAAGCATGAAATCTGCGTTTTTTTCTTTCTTCAAAACGTGCTGCATACTTTTAGGCTTATTTGTGATTGTTGATGGCTGCCGATGATAATGAAGTTCCACTGCGGTTGAAATGTCTTCATTTCATATAATTGAATTATTTCGTATTTAATTGCGTCGCATTTCAAGGAAATATAAAATATTGAAGGTTGTTATTGATCTTTGATACAAAAACAAACAACTGTCACATTTTCTTTGAAATGTTGGAATTATTGGTTCTCCGATTGCACCCAAAGAAAAATTAAATAAAATCTTTATGTGGAAATATAATATTGCAAAATGCCAGTTCGTTCCTGAGAAATTATTACGTGAAAAGTTAATCACAGGCTTCTGTTGAGACAAGTTGCTTTAAGCAGAATCTCTGTTATGCGAAAAATCATTTTAATTACGCAGCTTGAGTTCTTTTCTTAATTAATAGAATTATAGCGAATTATTATTTTTATATGAAAAAAAAACTTATGTTGCCTCATGGCGGCGAAAAGTGTTTGTCTGCTATCTTATTACATCTTATTTTAGCAGTGCAGAAGTTTTGGAAGAGGAAAAATTAAATTATTACACATCAACTGGAAATTGTTGATTTAAATCTTGAGAGAGTAATACATATATCGTATATTATATTATTAACTATTGTAGTATGCAGATAAGGCAGGATTTATAGAAATTCCACCCCAAAAGCATGCAATTGGTGGTCAAAGATATAATAATTCATGGATATAGGGCGGTGGAAGTTTATGGAGGTTTTATCTGAGTTTGTTTAACCTTGAATATTTTTGTGTGATGTGTGTATTGAAGTTATTGTTGAATAAATTTATTAAACGTTGCATTATGTTGGAAGTAAGATTAATAATGTGTGTCCTTGCGTTTTTCTCTTTTAGCTGATTGAGTGCAGTTTTTTAATCAATGAGATGCAGAATATAAATTATATTGGAATACAAATAAATTTCTTAGCGGACATGCAGAGCAGAAATTTAAGTTTCGACCTCCAGGCGCCGCCAAGCTAAATGGATGGCGGGAACAATTAATTTATAAAAAATATCATTAATTAGCTCCAAATTCAGAATTTCAAACAAGGATAAGACGTCTACTTGTTCATCGTATCATCGTACGTCAAACCTTGAATGCAATGCATTTTTGCTGTGAAAGAACCTTACCAGGATTTGCGCTTTTTGAATGTCATTAGGGACATGCAACAGTGGACTAAAGCATCTCGTGACCAACTTTATAGAAGCTCTTTCAGCATTTCTTGTACGAGCTATCATTATTTGATAGCAATAGTACATAAATGTTAAAAAAATAAAAAATGGTACAAAAAATTAAATAAAGAAATTCCAGGAAACAGAAACTTCAACAGTTTTTAAATTTTTTTCCTTGATTCCTTTTTTAAATGGACATTTATTGATAATCATTCCGTATTTGACTTTTTAACAATTCTTGATTTCTTGATTTATGTCAGAATATATACCTCTGGCGGTTGATGGACTTGATCTTGACAATCGCATTTTCCAGTCCATATAAAATTTTAACTAAACAATAAATAAAACACATCTTCAAATATCTAAACAAATGTACTGCCCAATAGGACCAAAACTCCTGCGGAGCATCTTCCCTTCAAAGATTTCCAACGCCGATTCATCTGACTCAATCACTGTCCATGCCTCTACGTCACACAGTAGAACCGGGATTAACCGCATTTGTAGATTTCCATATTCGTCTTTCGAGGGAGAACTTTATTTCTAATTTGCTTGCTCAGTCCAAAACAACATTTATTTGCAAACGAGATTCTTCGCCTGATCTGCAGGTTGACGTTGACATATTCTGTAAGTACAGTGGCACTGGCACAGGATGTACGCCATCAGCAGTTTGAAAAATCTCAGCACCACGTTTCACTCTGCCTGAAACCAAGCTTGCTAGAGATTTTCCTTTACCCTGACAACGTTTTGTGTGTGTGATAGCGTCATCAAGCAAAAATGAAGCTGGTATACTTAATGCAGACAGGGCGTCGAAGTACTTCATTCGTATCGCCGTGTCAAAAGCGATTAGGTTTTTGTTCATCGCATGGGTTCTTTGGTCACTGGTCGACCAATAGAAATGAGGCTTATTCTACGGTTATTAGCAACTGGTTCTCCTTTCTTGAAGAAAGAACACTGATACTCCAGTCATTGGGTATGCGTTCATCGGACCACATCTTGCATAAAAGTTGGTGCATACTCCTAGCCAACTCTTCCCTGGCAGCCCATCAGATCCTGATGCTTTATTATTTTTCAGCTTTTTAATAACTGAATCGACTGACTGGTGGTTCCGGTGTCATTTCTCTATCGGCGAAAGTGTGCGCTTCATCGCCTTCAAGTAGGTTGGAGAAATGACTCCTTCATAATCTAAGTGATTCCTGAGCATCTGTATGTAACCTGATTTTCATTTTCGGTCAGACGCTTGACCTTTTAATAAAATTTTTAAACTTCATATCTGTCACATAACATCTCAACATCCTCAAACTCCTGCCTTTCCTTCTTGTTCCTTTTTCTTGCGTCTGAAAAGGTGTTTCTCCTCTCTCCATTTGTCTTGATATCGCTCTGTAATAGCTCGAGTTGCTCCCGACTGCAGAGTTCGGTGATAGGAGGCGCTCTTCTGCATTTGCATTTTGTATAACCAATGACCTCCTTGGCAGCCCTATCCATGGAGCCGGTGATAAAACGTAATTGTTTCCCGTGAGAGCGTGTTTGAGAAGGCTTCAGCGGTCTGTTCTGATTTCAGCTTGCCGACGTCTAGTTTTCGTTGCATGTTGGGACGTGCGGCGTGCACTACGCTGAGCCTAGTTCGTACCTTGACTGCGACAAGATAGCGCTCTTAGTTGATGTTGGGCCCATATAACGATCGCACGTCCAACATGCTAGATGCGTGCCTTCCATCGATCACAACATGAACAAATTGGTTGCGTGTAGTTCGATCTGGACTTAGCCATGTAGCTCAGTATATGTTGAGGTGTTGAAACCTGGAGCTGCTTCGTCGTTCTTATATTAAAATATGAAGCATTAATGCGCATCGCGGCAAGGCGCTCGTCAAAAGGCGTGAATCTGGAGGCGAGGCTAAGTTTCCTACGTACCACAAAACCGCATCCAAGATTGCGTTTACTCTGAGGACAGCTATTGTAGATGTATTTCGTCGATTAGAGTAATGTCAGCCTTGAATCTTTCGCAGACATCAATCATCTGGATATATGCACAGTATTTGCACCTTAAATCGTGATCCTTATTTTGTTTGCGGGGCTTGTTATTTTTTTTGTTTGTATTTTTTTACGGTAGCGGATCCCAAGCTCAGCACACCAACCCCTAACTACGGAGGGTGTTGTTCGCCTTCTTACATTTCGCTCATCCCCAAATAGCTGTTAAGAGTTAAAGCCAAGAGAAATGTGCTCTAGCGAATGTTTGTGAGCTCTTGGACCGTTTTCTCAAGAATCTTTGCTGCCTGTTCCCAAGTGAATGGTAGTCAACTTCAAACTTCAGCAAACGATTCCATCTATTAATTAATTGAAATTCCAATTTAATCATTTTGCTCTAATTATTTTGGCATTGTAGATCGTCTCTATTAGAGAAGAGCATAGAAAAGACTCTGCTTGAAAATAAACACAACATAATTAAGAGATTAGCTACAACTTAAAGCGTAAGCGTTTTATGAAATTAGCAGCTTTAATGAAGTCCATGATTTATTTGATTAGTGTTGCACTCATTAAAAACTAATTCGTTGAACTGCTTAACTTGCGGTGTTCAACGACTTCGTTCGTTTGCGGCAATGACGCAAATTGAGATGTTCATTAACACCGTTTAAGAGCATTGAATGTATTTTTTTTCCTCTTTGATTTATTCGATTTTAGTCGATTTTATTTATTTATTGTTTTTCTTTTTTGCTGCTTAGTGAAAATAACAATGAGCGCAGTACGTGCCACACTTGGAAATTTCTCGCAGCAGCGTAAATAGTTCAAGTGTGGCCAGACGTTTCGAATGAAGTACGTAAATGAAAATTGCAGAAAGGTACATTTTTTATATATAAATTGAGTGAAGTATGATGTCACTAACAGACAAAGCAATTTGCTGCGTGTAAATGAGTCTTGTCCGTCTGTCTGCCATGCACAACTTGTATTTTCGATTGCAAAAGATACTAAAAGGCGTGCGCACGCTGCACGATTTCGGCGACAAATTGCATTATTATATCATTCAGTACTTCAGTCTGCAAAACAAACTTTTCAATGACTTTATATATAAAACGTGGAGTCATAAAGTCATTTAGGGTATTTAGTGCTTAAATGTCAAGACGTGTACAACCAACCGGCAAACAAGCTTGAAATTATTTTAATTGAAACTAAAAATGTTTAAAATTGTAAGTGTTGAAGCCGCAATTAAAGATTTAATTAATTAAAATACTAAAACAAAAATATTTGCTACAGCAGTACGTGCACATTTTTACGCTAGCCATTGCGCTGCATGCAACTGAAGCTGGCTGCTTGCATGGCGGTGCTTCATCGGTATACAGCAATGCACCAATTCCATCGATTACACCATTTAGAAGTTTTGAATATGCCAGTGCAGCACCAGCACCAGCAGTCTTCCGCTATAGTCTACCGCATGTGAACTACGCTGCCGACGTAGCAGCTGCTGCGCCGCCAATTATTAAGTATACGCTCGGTGCGCCTGTGACCACAACCACAACAAGCTATGCAGGATTTGCAGCACCGCCAGTGCAAGCCTATGCAGCAGCACCTGCACACTACGCTAAGTATGCGCCAGCATCGTATGCGACATATGCTACGCCACATGCTGCATATGGAGCATTTGCCACACCTCCAGCTGCTACCTATGCCGCAGCGCCTATATTCAAGTATGCGTCAGCAGCGCCGCCACCAGCTGTTTTTGCTTCCTATGCTGCTGCCGACGCCGCTGCTCTACCCTACGGCAGCGCGCCAAGCGCTTGGTGAGCTTCAGATTATTCAGTAGCTATTAATTGGCGTTGCATCATTTCGCATTTAAATTATCTTTTAATATACTCAATAAGAATCTATATATTCAGTGTTAATTTAATTCGCTCAACGCGTGTTTACCTTTTTAAAAAAATCGCATTAATCAATGCTCGAAATCTCGCAGCATAGCTAAATAAGCAATTAATTTGAAAATATTAAAGCTATTCGCTAGAATATCTCTTCAGTGTCTAAATTAGTTGGCTAATGCAGTGCGCACCATAAGGAGTCATAAATAAATCACGTGAAGCCGTATACTAAGAAAATCGATAAATTAAACAATTTATACAAAACATTTGTTTTATACATTTTTAAACAGCATAAATAATTCATAAAGCGAAAAAAAATTCAGCTGATTTCGTAAATTCAGACAAATCAACGCCAATTTCTGCATGCCGTATCGAACGTTTGATCTGCAGCAAATATCATTGTCAGCAGCCAGCTGTGCTTCAGCTACGTCATCGTCTCAGCCAGTTTTTTTGAACCTGACTCAATGCGAAATTGTTTGTCTAAGGCGCGTCTGCCGCAACGGGCTGACACTGAAAATGCGACGCATAACAAGGCTCGCAGCATGCTGAACATCAAAGCTCAAATACTGCTCAAACACGTCCAATTCAAACAAGAAAACGCACCGCAGAAAATGGGTTAGGTCGCCGGTAGAAAAATATCTCAATTAACACAAATTAAATGCAAATAAATATAAATTATGTCTTGACCTCCGCTTATTAACAAAACATTCATTTTAACGCTACCACTTTGGTCTTAGCTTTATTATTATTTTTCTATACAATTGAATACCCTACACATAAATATGTCTATGTGAATAGGCTATATTGTGCTAATGGAAATATACAGAAAATTTGTCATCGAAGAAGAGCTTGGAATTTTCCTCTTACATACGCGATAAGACAAATCGATTTGGTCATTGTTGTCTGTCCATTCATTCGTTTATAAAAGTGAAATCTATTTATAATTATTAATAATTTTAATTAATTTTTAAAGAATAGGAAAGCCTATTCACAATATTGTTTTATAATCTTAACAAATGTTAATTAAATTAAAGTCTTTTGTTTATTTTTTTTTTTTATCATTATAAACATTTAAATAAAAGTCTAAAATACAACAAGAAATTGTATAGAGTGAAATATCGAATGCTAAAAGAACTCAGACTTTATTTATATTTTTTCCGAATGGATTTCGTAATATCAATTACTATTTTTTGTGCAGCCCTAGTAATAACGTAGTATATTGTAGATTACAGTTTGATTAAACTGCCTGTAGGGCAGCCCACTGACATTTGAACAAGTTGTTTCAAATCAAAAGTCGAAGCAACGTCGCACAGTAGTCAAAATTAGCGAAAAGCTATTTAAAATCGTAAAATTTTATTACGAATTTATTACTATTCGAATATCAAAATTTACGAAAACAAAATGGGGGACACAATTAAAAATTATTGCATAGAAATGAAAATTAATTTACAAAGGTTTATAAGTTTGCTGATTGCTAAAATGAGTTTTGTTGATAAAAGTTGATATACGTACCTTATTTTCTAGATCCAGAATGGTCAAAGATCGAAATGGACAAATCGAGACCTCATGAAAAACTCCATCGAAATCATGTTGCGGAAAATTTTTTTATTTTACTGTTTGAGTTTAATAAATAATGAAAAGACCATATCGACCTGCAAAAACCCAAAACTTAATTTTATTGTCCTCTATTCGTACAATAACAACAATGGAGACATAGTTGCAGCAGATCAGTAATAGTCTCTACATTCAATGATGTGCCAGAGTAGGATATACTTAATACGGAGGAGCGTGCAAGTCGATGTCCTCTTTTCTGGCAACCAATATTGTAGTTCGCTGTGTTTTTACACACACATACAAACACAATCACGCAAAAGAAGCATTGCTTTCGTTTGTTTTCAACTGCGAGTATTTGTTGGCTGCTCTCTCTTTTGCTTTTTCTGCCTCTCTCAAAATTTTCTTTGCCGAATGAGTAAAGTGCTCCTACCTTATTAAGTATTCCATGTATTATAGCATGGTGAAATAATAAGAAGGTGGCGGATATCTTCTCTCTGATATCTTCACTCATGAGAGCGTAAAAACGCGAGTGGTGAGAGAGAAAGATATATAGAAAATAGTTAATTTTCGTGTCGTTCTATATTTTTTTTGTTGTGGATCTGAAAAATATTCTTTAAGAAAAAAAACCAATTTATGTATTTATCAGCTGTAGCTGAGAATCATGCTCAACAGCAACAGATCCAATCACCACAACAGTCAACATACTGAATAAAATATGTCAACATTTCAAAGACTAGCCCGAAATTGTCTGTCACCTTCTAATTAGTTCACCATGTTCTAGCTCACCACACACACATAAATAGAGAGCATAAATGAAATTCTCTCTCTCCATGAGCACAAAATATGATTCAAGAGAAGATCAGAATTTTGTGCACAAAACCAAACAGTGGCAACTCACTATCTACGCTTCAGACACACGCAATGCTTATCCCCTCTATGTGTCTCAAGCATCATCCTCTTGAATTCCGTTTCACTGTGGACTAAAGAAGTTTCACTTCAAGAATTATTATATTTGAAAGAACGTACAGCAAAACATTTAATTTTTTAAAAAAATCTATCGTAATTGAATTAAATTGATTGAGCATGATTGAATATTTTTACAATTTTAGACATTTTTAGTTAAGAACAGACAAATATGTACTCCTTTCTTTACCATTATTTTTATTAATAAAATCTATAAAAAAAAAATTATTTACACTCTTCCGCTACATATTCACTCACCACCACAGTCGCTTTAATACTGAATAAAATATGTTAACATTATAGAGAGCAGCCTGCAATTGTCTGTCAACTTCTAATTATTTCACCAAGTGCCAGAGTATCACAAAGACGCTTACTGCTCTTCTACAGAAGCTACTATGTTTCCAATGTTGTTGTACGATAAGAGGACAGTAAAATTTCAGCAAGCATGCTTTTCGTAATCAGTTTGCTACGAACATTCAAGAATACCGAACAAAAGACAAGCATTGAATCGAGCATAGAGCTTGACTCGAATTATATCGTTTTTTTTATGTTATGCACTCCTTATTATATCTCTTCCTCTCGCAGCTTAAATACAATTATTGTTGTCTCTTTAGGCCCTGTACCGAAGGTACAAGAGCCTATTGGTTTTGTGCAAATGTATGTAACAGGTAGAAATAATAATCGGAGACCCCCCAAAGTTACCCCCATTATGGTCAGGAGCGATAGAGGAGTCGATATAGACATGTCCGTCTGTCCGTCCGTATGAACGAAAGGATCTCGGAAACGGTAATAGATAGAGACTTCGTGTTTTTTGCATTCGACTAGGACTGCTCCGGAATTTTACAAGTTTATTTTAAAAACTTGCCCCTCCCCCCCCCTTCCCCATAAAATCACCCCCAAGGGTAAAAATAAAAAAAAGTAAGTATGCCAGTATAGAGATATCGTCCTTCTTAGCAAAAATCCGAAAAGTTCATCAAAATCGGATAATAAATGACGATTTTATAAGCAGTTGAATTTGAGCGACCCCCCTTTTCGTTTCATACATAAAAAAATGGTTTAAAAGGCACTTAGTCGTGCAGTGAGAAGTGGTCATGTGTTTGGTCATAAGCTTGGGGAACATTTAATGTGTTTGTTAGGCGACCTGCACTGGTACAAGGCCTCTTACAGTCGGTTACGCCCGACTGTGATTTTCTTACTTGTTTTTATTACACTTTTTCGTTTCATAAAGTCAAAGATGTTAAGATAAATTACAGATAAGACAATTGATAATTTTTTGTTGGAAAATTGACGTGAATTCCACCATGTATACCAAAAAAAAAAACACAGCGCTCTCAACTTCTCATAGGTACATCACAAAAAAAAAACAAGTAAGGAAATACAGTCGGGCGTAACCGACTGTAAAAGGCCCTGTACCAGTTCAGGTCGCCTAACAAACATATTAAATGTTTCCCGAGCTTATGACCAAACACATGACCACTTCTCACTGCGCGAATATGAATGAACAGAAAAGGGGGGTTGTTCAAATTCAATTACTTATAAAATCGCCATTTATTATCCGATTTTGATGAACTTTTTGGATTTTTGCTTAGAGAGACGTTATCTCTATATTGGTACACTCAATTTTTTTTGTGCCGAAGAAATTTTCACCCTAAGGGGTGATTTTATGGGGAAGGGGGGGGAGGGGCAAAATTTTAAAATAAACTTGTGAAATTCCGGAGCAATCCTAGTCGAATGCAAAAAACACGAAGTCTCTATCTATTACCGTTTCCGAGATCCTTTCGTTCATACAGACGGACGGACGGACGGACGGACAGACGGACAGACGGACAGACGGACAGACGGACATGGCTATATCGACTCCTCTATCACTCCTGACCATAATGGTGGTAACTTTGGGGGGTCTCCGACCATTATTTCTACCTGTTACATACATTTGCACAAACCCAATAGGCTCTTGTACCTTCGGTACAGGGCCTAAAAAGCAAAAACAACCAATACAGAGAAAGAAATATTAAGCCAAGTAACTTAAAATAAAAATTAAAAAAACCATGTTCGGGCCTTTTTTGTTTGAAATTACATGACATAAAAGACCGAGAGGTAGAAAATCGTTTTTTCTGATGTGAAACACTAAAATTTGGATGAATCAGATAAAGCATATAGATTCAACTACTACTACCATGACATAAGAATGGAAGAACACTATATGTCCCGTCACGATAGTTGTTAGACGGGCATAATGGTGTGGGGTACCTTCTCATATTATTATTATACTTTTGAATTCCAATTCGTTTTATCTAAGATTAATGACAAACAGCTACTCCAATAGAGACATATTATTTTCGATGTTCTGTCGTGAAGGAGAAGATTTTAAGAACACTCTGATGTATTTTTTGAGCTCAAGGCAAAGTCTAAGAGATTAATTTTGTGTGTCAGTTTGTCGGGACAGAGTCAAATGCTGCTCTTGTTATCTTCCATAAATTCGGATAGTCTTTTAGTAATAACCTTTTCATAATGAGCCTAATAAATCCTCGAACTTAACGAATTCAGAAATAAGAATTGTAACACATAGAATGTTTGAATGTCAGAGTCGGTATGCCAACATCTTCCTTATGATTTTTTTTGATTTTCAAAAAAGTGAAGAAATATTCAATTTGAAAATCATATTCACAAGAAGGTGGCTTCATCTTTTAACCATTACAATTCAAGCAGTCTGGACTGGATCGGAAGCTGCATTTAATTTTATTGGATTTTAAATTGCGAAGAAGGGATCTAGAAATAAAGAGAATTGCGTTTTTGGAACGGTGTTTTATTTTGCGATATATATTAGTCCCTGATTAAGTTATTAATCTCATCTGACTTTTTTTGCGTTTTGAGGATCATTCAGTTCACTTTACTGGGACAAGTGTGTAGAGCAATTTTCACAGCGAGGTGTTCGGATCCTATGTCATTAATTGCGATAGTATTAGATAAATAATTATTAACAGTGTCTTAAGAAACAATCAATTGTAGAACCCTAAATCCTACTATAATAAAAACCTTAAGTGACCGATTTATGATAAAAGCGGTAGAATGCAACCATGTTGAAAAGAAAAAACGAAATAAAAAGCATTTGCTTAACGTAATTTTATGAGCAAACTTATCTTTGTTCTTGATCAAAAATTTAAAAGGGTGTCCCAAAATTCAAGCAAAAAAAAATTTTTATTGAAAAGACCGATTTTTAATGAACATTTTTAAATTTTCAATTGCTTTATAAAGTAAACAGCTTAGGGTTATATGTGGAATAACATATTGGTATTATCGAACCAAATTATCTTTTCCGATCGTGCTCATTTTCTTACTAATGGATTTGTTAATCCCCAAAATTGCCGCAATTGACCTTCAGAGAACCCATAATTGATTGTCAGAGAACCAATTCATCCACAACTTGTCAATGTATGTTGGGGATCTTAGTCTGAAGACTTCTTTTAAAATGAGACTGAACAAGTAGTTAATTTACTAATCGAATTTTTTCTGCCTAAATTGAATGAAAATGAGGTAGACGACATGTGTTTTCAACAAAACGGTTCGAGATGGCATATTACTATCCAAATACACCATGAGACATTTCCCGATTGTATACTCTCTCGTTACGGTGATCAGAATTGGCAACCTAGATTATAGATATTACACCACAGTATTTCTTTCTGTGGAGTTATTTTAAGACAAAGATCTATATCAATAAACACGCATCCTTATTATTAAATTTTCCGAGACTGTGTTATCAACATGTTTATATTTCTTTATACACTTCTATACATATGCAAGTTTACAGAGTATTTGAAAGTCGTGAATGAACGACTTCTGCCTTTTATTTTACCTTTTTCAAATTTTTCGTTTTGTCGCTTCTTTTTCTCACATGCTACTTAAAAATTATGCACCGTATTTCGATTTAGACCTATTTTCAATTCAATTGCTTTAAATATTAGTTCATTGGGCTTCATTGGGGTTTTTCTGCGTGCAATAAATTGATTTGATTGCTTTCAATGGACTAATTTACTTATTGAATTTTTGTTCGGTTTTTGAATTTGTTTTTTTTTTTTCGGTGGCTTTGAAACGCTTTGGCATGCAATGCTGCCACTGTGTTTCGTTAAGCATTCAAATGGTTGGTTTTATATTGTTTTTATTTCAAATTATTATTTTTTTTTTTGTTTTTGTTTGTCTCATTGTTTGTTGTCTTATTGTAAATTGTTGTTTTTTTTCTGATTCGCTGTTTTATTTATTTCGTGGCTTCTGCATCTATTTTGCTTCACCTGGGTAGCACATCACATGACAACCGATTTTTGTGTTTAATAAGCTACTCAAATGTTTATCGTATAAACGAACGTGTCTACATGCGAAGCAAATCATGTATTTGTTATTTTTATGTATTTTTCGGATATTAGCTGAACAGTCAAACGACAAATCAACAAATCGCTGAGCAATACAAAACATGTGCGGCGTTCGATTGATTTAGAGGGGTTATTATGGGTATTTGAAGTGATACTCAAAGCTTGCTGCTGATGTTGTTGACAGATTATTAAGGAAAGTGGAAACATATGCAGGATTAAAGGAGATACTCAATTGAGAAGTTTTTAACTTTGATTTTTATAAATCAAACTGTATTACGTGCCACCGCGTGTGACTCAATTAAGTTAAAAAACATATAAAAACGAAATGGCTTAAATCAATTTGTGAATCATTTGTGAATCATTTAGAATTAAATTTTTAGACCATTTTTGGTGTTAGAATAAGAATCCAAAAGAGACTTTAACTGTGGGAAGTGATAATGCTCCAAATGCTCAGACTTGTAAGGAAAGCAATCTCTTCGAAAAATATGAATTTATTATACAAATGTATTTCTTTTTACGAGGGAAGTTCATGAAGTAATAACTACATATTCTTGTCAAGATTCTCTTAAATGTAGTTTAAATGATTTTTAAAAGTTAAGTAAGAGATAAGATATCATTTGCTCTACATGAGGTTCTCTAGCATTGTGTGAACAATGATTTGTTCTGAGGCTTCTTCCGAAAAATAATTCTAATCACGAATCCGTTTTTGTGGAATATGTCGATAAAAAAAATGAATCCAAATGTGAAGTTCGTGGATTCCTTATTTCTTTGGTAACATGAGCCAAAAATCTAACTGGGAGATCTTATTTAGTACTGAATTGTTGGAATACTCAAAACTCCAGCAAAGAAGTCGAACTCCCTCCTAGCATCTTTAATCCAGTTCGTGAAGATGAAGGCTGATCACTCGATGGCCAAGAACTTGAGATTCCGAGCAGTGAAAACATTTAACAAATTGCACAAATTTCATCGACGTCCACAACCGAGCTTAAAATGGAACAATAAATCGCACATGTCACCAATATAATACAAGTAGGCGCAAAGAACCTCTTAATTTGATATAGGTTGAACTGAACTTTAGCCTGCGCTCTACCAATCAAAGTTGAAATGTAGAGCAGTTGAATATGGTATTCTACAGCTATGAGTTCAAACATATTCATTGATCTGTTTAGCATATTTAGCCATTCTAATGGCATCAGAAACCTCCATGTAAAACATTCTATAAAATTTGTCGTTAGAATAAAATTTATAAATATATGAATTAATTATTCTGCTTAGACGGATATAGCACGATCTCTCAAATATCTAGAGAGAACGCTGCAGTCGAGTATGTTCAACTTCGAGAGGACTTATTCCTTATTGCCTACGGAGCTATCTCTTCTAGTGATCAATTATGGATATTTATGGACATCTAGATATATCACACGATTCTACAATTTTACTCTTGTTAAAGATCGCTATTAAGTAGAAAACATGGCTGAATTATTATTATTTTTTAATTTTTAACATATTTTCTTATAACAACATTAAACAAGAAGTGCGCGAAGTCCACGCTCCACAAAAATGGAATTTCTTTATGTGTGAAAGGGAAAAATTTAGCACATTAATAACATCAGATTGACTGATATTCTCTGGTTTTATTTGTCGACGATTGTATGAGAGTGTTCAACGGACATGCATATGCTACGCGCTAGTGGGGGGATTTTTGATTGTAATGAATTCTATCACTGGGACGACTGTTGTGAAATAGGAGTTGGGTGACGTACGAATGTGTTGTTAGTCCTCCCACTCTTCGATTCCACCACAAAGCCGTCCTCATTTTCGTCACGCTCCGCGCTTTTAGCTAGCCAACTTGCCCTACCGGCCCTGAAAAAATTTTACTTGAAACTTATTCACAGGCAACTAAAATACCTCACATAATTAACTCAATTGTGCTACGACTTATTCGCAGGATTCTTTTCAAACACTTTACTGCTCGACATCAGCAGATGAAACGCAGCAATTGATCGTTCTCCTTGTCGTGTCATTTTTGTGATGGAAATTGGGCTTACACAAGGTCCTAAATAAGTTTCACTTCAAAAGAGTTCTAGCCTAATCCTAATCCTAAAACTACAAACCGATGGATACTTTTTGGAATTTGTTCTGCGACTAAATATATGCATAATTATATATTCTTATACAGAGTAACCCAAAAATATGCTATATCTTCCCTGGTTTTATGAAGTGACACTTCTTTACGGAGGCTAAATTCAAACGTTTTGTGGTCAAAAAAGTGGTATCGCGCGAAAAGAGAAATTTTGGTTGAAAGTAGAGAAGAAGAAAGAGAAGAGGAAAAGTTTGCGTAACAAGCCTGTACAGTACATTTTCAACTTGAATAGAGTGCAAAGTGAAAAGGAATTCAAAACAGGAATGAGTGCTTATGCAAGAGTAAGATAGAGAGAGATGTTATTGTGTTTGTTACTGCTTTTTGATTTTGTGCATGGTGAAATAACAATGGTTAAATAAGCATGGTGAAATTTACTATCCATGCAAATCTTCGAAGAGAGCGTTAGATCGTGAGAGAGGTGAGAAAGGTACATAGTAAATAGAAAATTTTGCTGTACCGTTCTTTCGTTTCTTTTGTACTACTGAACAATATTTTTTTTATAAAATAAACCAAATATAAGCAATTATCAGCTGTAGCTCAATATCAAGAAGAAGATTCTACACTTTTTTATACTAATTTGAAGCATTTAAAATTCTTTAATTTGTCTTGTATTTGATCACATCAAATTATTCGTCTAAATCAACATTCTTATATAGGCGAGGCACATTACTTTTTTTTTACTGTCCCTTTATAATTTGATGTTTGCTGGGAGGGAGGTTTCATATGATTAGTTATTTATGGACCAAATTGGTCATTTCAAGATAAACTAAACCACAAGAATATATTTTTCATTAATAATCTCAGAAATGAGGTGGTCCGGTGGTCCAATATGGACCGATATTAAAAATTTTATTAGAATTGGTATACATAAGATATACCATATTAACCATTCTTCGCTGAAATAAAAAGAAAAATCAAAATGTGTTCATATAAAAACTTAGAAAGGAGGATCATACTTTAAATGGTATTACCCCTTAATGAGGGGTTATCTGAAGAGGAAGAGGTGAGACTAAATAACCAAACTGGTAAGTTCTATCTTTTAAAGTCTCCAAGCTCTCTTTGCTCATCCGCAACAAGATAGTTTTTTGTATTGGTGTTACCTCTCTAGTGGTGCGATCTGGACCTATAAAGAATATTTAATGAGCATGAATATATTATAAATCAAATTTGGCGATTCTAACTAAATTAAAAGCAACAATTAAAAGTTTTTCATACCAAACTCAGAAGGAGTATGGCAAGCCCATCATTGGGAGGCGTACCTTGAATGCAAATTAATTTCATATGGAGTAAGAGTGTCGAAATATTGAAATATTTCTGTCTCTTATAATCTCCAAGTTATCATTGCAAGGTTGAAATCGAAGGGGACTACACCCTTGAAGCTTCGTCTTCGCCTGGTATATAAAAATAAATGTTGTAACTATGTATCTATGTACCTATGACAGCCAATTAAGCTGAAATTCACAGATGAACCTCATTTCATTAAGAAGAGAGTTCTAGTGAAGTTTGGTTAAAATCGGTTGAGGCTACACCCCACCACCCATACAAGCGATACACTCAACATACCTTCGCATTTATTTGAGATACAAGTTCGAAATTTAGTATACATGTTAATGGGATCAGGTGAAGAAATCGTGTTAAGTTAAGAAATCGTGGAAGATGAAGAGAACTGCTTGGAGTCGAGTTGGAGGCAAATATATGTTGCGCAATGAAAATAATTTTTACTGGGCGCAGCAAAGCGTGCCGGGTACTGCTTGTAATATATATATATGTATAAATGAATTCTTTATATATATTCCTTATAGGAATCCAAACCGTCCATAAAAATTGAGCTGAAATTCGCGGACGAACTGCAGTTAGACCAGGAAAGCATTAAATAAATTCTTCATATCTTTGCATCCATTAAGGGTACAGAGATAAAATTTGGTATATATATTAATAGAAGGGAACACATCATATGTATGGAGACGGGACGGTATACCTGTTTGAAAAGAACTTGCATTTATATTGAAATATAATTTTTTTAGTGGATGCGGCAAAGCGTGCCTGGTGCAGCTACTATAATATATTAAATTTAGTAAAATATAGTAAAATAAATTAATTAAAAATAAAAAGGAAAACAATTTGTCGATTGGGCGTTTATGCGAAATATATGAGAAATAAATACATAAGTCGCTTGCTTATGTAGTTTCTGAGATCAATCAGATTAATATGGCTTCTACGACTCAGCTTTCGATGCAGATCAAAAATATTTATACTTTATGGGATCTTCTATTTAGTTTAAATCTAATGTTACAAAGCGGCTTAATATCGCTCCTTAAATATACACTTGCCTTAAAATTTCCATATTCAGTACAGATGCATCCCTTATAACATCTCTCTTCCATTCAAAGTCATGTTTAAAAAGTTTATTTTCTTAAACCGCTTTTAGAAAAAATTTTAAACTATGACTCATGCAACTTTAATTATTCTTCTTATAAACTTTTTCCATATTTAATTCCATACAAATTAATTATTGGCAAGAACAAATAAATTACTAAAGTAGCTAATGACTTCTAGAACAAAAAAAGGCTTTATGTCTGCACCCTCTTCATGTACTCAACGACGCCACCTCTGTTTACGAAAAAGGCAAAACTGCATATTTCGGATGCCAATAAAAATGACCAACATTGATTTATGAACAAGGCAACCAAATATTATCAATAGACCAAGAGAGCGTCAGAGTAAATATAAATAGACACACAGATACACAGACACATTTACAATAAATGACGCTGCGCGGCGCTATGTCATGAGCTGTGCATAAAATAAAATAAAATAAATAGTAATAATAGATACCAAGCAGCAGAGTTTAAAGAAGCAACTGAACGGCGAAACATTGGCGATTGAGTGGAAATTAAAATAAAATAAAAAAATGAAACCGAAAAATGAATAATTTAAAGATCAACTAAAGCACTAACCGCAGCAGCAGCAGAGCAGCAACAACAACGAATAAACGAACGCATATTTTGAATTTTCAGCTGATATAAAAAGCATCTTTTAGTAGTGAATAAAGTTTAATCAGTTGCAAAAGCTTCGCACGACGACATCAGCCAACGAAAAGGCCGAAATCGTAACGAAAAAACCAAAATAAAAAAAGAAACAATTATTTATAAACTCGAAATCGCAGTTAAAAAAAAAATTAAAACCCGAAAAGATTTATTTTTATAAAGAAGTGCGGAGGAATTCGTAGCGCGTGCGCGTATATTGGAAAAAAATAAGAAAAATAAATTAAAAACAAGTTAATAGCGAAGTGTACAAAAGTGCAGACAGACGGACAGGCAAACGCTTGTTGCATTGAAGTCTACCAAAAAAAAAGCGCCAACTAGTTACAATTGACTGTTTTAGTGTTAAACAACTTTAAAAACAAAATGCATAGAATTGTGAGTGTTGCAAGCGACTACAAAGTGCCAAGTGTTTAAGTAAAACTATTTACTACTTACAGAGTCTACTAATCTTTGCTGTGACTTCACTACTCAGCGCAGCTTATGCGGATGTCTCGCATCTCACGGAATATACAATAACACCCAGCTCACAGGTGGCCTACTATCATTATCCAGCGCCAGCTCGCAATGTTCAACGCTTACAAACATATTCGCAACGCCCACAGTATCAGCAGCAGCAGCACTATCATGCAGCAGCCTCAACGCCCGTAGTCAGACAGTTCACTGCACCAGCGCTAGAACAAGCTGCCTTTACACAGGCCTTGACCAGTCAAGGTTATGTCTTTGGTGGTAGTAATATTGCCTCCGCGGCGCTCACCGCAGCCCCCTCTAACACAGCTACAGGTCGCGCATTAGCCACAAATGCTGATTCGAATTCATTAAATGTCAAACTGCCTGTGCCGTTTGGCATTACGCCGCTGAATATTGCACAGCTGCCGCTGCAGGCCGGTGCTCCATATGCCACCGTACGCGGTGTCACCTCATACGGCACACTGCATCCGCAGCGACGTCGTTAGTTATGCGTCCTTCACAATTAGCATGAATTATCATATAAATAATGTATCTATTAATGTATAAAGCTATCTCTAAATATCTTTTAATAATTAGGTGCCTTTCATTCTGCGACTGATAAATGATAAATAATATTTTTATACATTTTTGTGCGCTTTAAATTAGTTAATAAAATACTTGCCATGCATACAAGTTTACATTAACATTTAAAATGTGATTTATTTTTTACTACTATTAATATTTCTGGCCAAGCTTGGCCTCTTTATGCAGATCATTTTTTTTCTTCTCTATTTTAGTTTTAACGCCTTCGGCATTTTGACTGTCATCTTCTTACTGTTTGCAGTGATTTCCAGCGGTGCGCGCTTCAACGACTTCTTTGTCCAATGTTTAATACAATTTACATATAATGATGATCCACGACTTTGTTTCACTGGAAGCTTGTTTTCTTATTGTTATTTTTCGTATAAGGTCGTAGCGTCTGACACCTTTCACTTGATGCTTTGCTTTAGGGTAAAATAAAAAAAATCTTTTCAAATAAATTACCCCCATTGGCAAATGGACACATAGCCATATAAATTAGCATACATGGCGCGCTGGTCGCCGTTTCAACTTTGAGCTTGTCTCATCTGCTTAGAATTAGTTTTAAAATTTTAAATTGATTTATTTCTCTCCTTCCGAAGCCATTTCGCAGTTCTTAAAACGGCTTATTGATGAGTACGACATACTTATTTACCATATTTGGACATTTGCTTGACTTTGCTGAAATTTTTGCACGCTACGAAGATGGATCGTTCTGTTCGTTCTGAGATAATCAGTGTAAATGGCCTAAAAAACTTATGACTGATATGTGAAAAAGTTGGGCCAAAGTTCATTGTGCTTTGAAATCGTTTTAGATATTCTAAGAATAACTTAATTATTTGCGATTTCAGTTTTGCAGTTAGACGCAGATTTATCATATATAAATAATATTTGTATTTGATTAATTGACATTGAAGAACTCAAATTTTAATAAATGATCTTTATGGAATTTGAGACATTCGATACTAAATTAACTAAGATAAAACTATGGAATGTGGAATGTTATGGAATGTTTGCAGTTTTGAACTTAATTATTCTAAATTAAAAAAATAAAAAATCTTTAAGCCATATTTGTCTTATCTTTACACTTGTAAATTCCATTCAATGAAATTAAGCTGCGCTAGTTACACCCAGTATCCATAGGCTAAAAAAAAAAAAATCAATTTGTGCAGAAGAAGGCAAGATATACCACATAAAGCATATATATTCCTGATCAGCATATAAAGTCAAGCCAAAATATACATGTCTGTCTTTCCATCTGGCTGTCCGTAACAACGAGAAATTGAAGAAAGACCATATGGCCAAGCGTATGCCAAGAACGAGCATTGAAGGTGCTTAACGTATAGGAAGCACTGAACCAAGACCCAATGTATCAGGAATTTATATATAAAACAAAAAAATAATTAATCAACCAAATTTATTTTATTGCCTTTGAAATGAGATCCATTTGAAGAGAAGAGCTAACGCTTCTTCCATTCAACAAAATACTTTCTGTAGCCGGTTTCCGGGATGGCCTTCAGCTCTCGCGTGGATTTTTTCATGAAACGATTCAAGAGTAAAACTCCAACTTCGGGGAATGCCCGAAGCAGGAATTTTAGTTTTAAGAGGAGGAAGAAGTCAGAGCGTTAGATGGCGCACTATCATAATGAAGAATCGATGCAATGTTGGCCCACAAAATAGGACGTTTACAATGAATAGCCTCTCGTAAATACCTCTTAACATTTTGTAGACCGTTTATCCATGTGGAACGTATTCAATGTACACCACACCACGAATATTGAAGAAAACAATGAGCCTCACCTTTACCCTTTTGGGTGATTGCTGAAGCTTAAGTATGTCGTACTCGTACACCCATGTCTCGTCACCAGTAATTATGCATTTCAAGAAGGTAGAATTCAAACTGTTTAGTTGAAGGAAGCTGATAGCTTTTTTGAAGGCAATTCAGCTAAATAGGAACAAGCAACTCTTTGCATACCCAATTTCTAATGCATAATCCAATGTACGCTCTCGTGTGAGATCTTCAATACATGACCGATCTCTCTCTTAAGCTCACGTGGTTAAGTTCCGCAAAGATTTCCTTTACTTTATCGGCTATATTGTTGGCCACACTCGTTGAAGGTCGTCCTGAACGAGGCATGTCTTCGACGGTTTCCCGACCATCCTTGAACGCTTTATACCACACGTAAGTGCGCATTTTTGACAGAGCAATACACGAAATTTTGTTCGCAACACAAATTTTAACAGAAATATTTTCACTCATTACAAAAATCGCCAAGCACGACTGACATAGAAAGCACCTGTAAGCAATTAACTCTAAAGAGCATTGCATTCCATATGAAGTGGAGAAGCACTGGAGAGCCTGAAGGCCCACTCAAGCGAGAAATGAGTGAAGAAATGTTTAATGAATACCTAAATCTCCTTCAAAAGGTCTATATGTCAAAAATAATACGAGAAAAGGACCTTGAAGATAAGGTTACACCTGTGACCAAAGCGTCTAGCAATATGATATTAGCAAAACGCACAACCATTTCCGTCTGTCCATACACGCATTGTTGCATATCAAACTACAGGCGTGACGTTGGGGCAAAGAAGACAAACAGCTATCGATAGAGAACCTAAATAAAGCATCGCATAAAGAGGTTGTCTCGTCTCCAAATGGGTGTGATGAAACATTTTTTTGTGGTTTGGTTATAAAATATTCCACACGGATCACGATCCATACATTTAAGGTACAATGAGGTAAAGGCTATCTAGTAGTCCAGCACACCCAATTGAAGTGTTCTTTATTTTTTTTTTTTTTTTTAATTCAAAACAGATAGGGCAACACAAGCTACTCCTATGTTTTATATAATGGATAGCATTAGCCCACAAGATTAGTTTAATTCACCCAGAAGCACAGCAAGGTGCAGTCGTCTACTACTATTTATCTTGTAGACTTAAGTAAATCTGAGTGCATATCCTGAAAACGTCTGTATAATATGTAACTGCCGACATAGATGGAAATATTCCTTGGAGTGTCCGCAGGGTGCCAAGACACTACACTGGTCAGGTAAGAAAAATAAGAAATGTTTTACCAGTTCCTCCGATGCAGACTGTGATTTCAACCGTATTCAATCCGTCGGTGTAATTTGAAAGCTCGTCTTTTTTTTTGTTGTTGTTCCATTGCTCACGCTGGAAGTTCTATTACAAAATTGAGTTTCAGGGCTTAGATGTCAACCTTCTTAATAACAGCCAGGCTCCGTACTAAGTGTAGGATTGTGCTGTGGCCCATATCACAAGGCCTGAGAAAAGTATGTTTTTGGAAGCTGAATCACAAGGTAGCAGTTATACCTAGACAAGCTTTATGTCTGGTGATGGTTTGGTAGGTGCTATTTGGTGTCAGCCGTTTCCAGTAGATCTACGCTGCGTAGGTTAGTATAGCTGGTACCTCTGAAATGAGCAGAAGCTTCGGGTGCCGCAAAGCGTTGAACTCGCAAAAAAGCTTTCGGCCAATGACCAATTAATTCAATGTTTTGGTTGTCCAAAACCCCGGTTGATCACGGCGATTGCTTTTCCTGAAATCTCTGAAAACTTCTGCCAAATATATGGTTGTTCGCGATTCTAATTTGCGCCAGTGGAACATTTGCCAAATGGCCAGAAATGTGTAATTTGATAACAGAGAGATAGGGAGTTAAACGTAGAACGTAAAACAAACATATTGGGAAGTTGGTATTTGCTATATTGTCTGATGGTTTCTATTCTTTGCTATCTTCGATAGTCTCAGTTTTAGGTTTCAAGTTCTTTTTTTTTTTGTTTGTTGAAGCCTGGTTTTCTGAGTAACAAGTAACAAGTGCAGCACTTGCAAAAGCCAATGTACTCTCAATTTATTGGGCGTAGTGTACATTCTATGTATTGTACATTCAATAAATAAATAAATAAATAAATTTAAAATCAATATGTAAATGTCTAATAAATCGGTAAAATAAACAAATTGTTTGCCTTAAAATAAACAAGAATAGAAAGTAGAACATGTTTGAAATCGATACTCAGGCGGTTTGACTAAATCACAACAAACTGGATGCGACAAACTGAAAAAAAAAATATAAAACTAAAGAACAAACAATTTAAATATCACAAATAAACAATAAAAACTTGTTCTATTAAAACTCATTAAGTAATTATGGCGCATTTAATTTAATGGCACAGTTCTACAATAAATATAAAATATTTGGTATCGTCATGATTAAATAATGGTCTGAATAAGAAGTGAACTACGCATACGTGTTAGTCACTTCCTATTTTGTTTAAATTAACATAAATATTTAATAGTTTTATTTACTTTTCGTTGGATTTAACTTCATCCTTTCTATACCAGAATACTTCAGAAAATTTAAAAGCTAAATTTAAATGGGTGCGTTCCATTTAGAATCACATCAATGAAGAAGAAACAATTCATAAGCTATTCACATCTAAAAGTTTAGTTTATACGAAAATAGTAAATACCCTGCACAAGTGTTCTTAAAAGTAAGCAAAACTCACCATTAAGTTATTGACTGCCACTCTTTTGAGAATGACCAAATACGATGTAAACGACCCAAGCACCTCACAAACGTCTCTTAGGACATTTAAACCCCGGATAGTCTCTGAATAAATTATGAGAATGCTTCACCCTTAAAAAGGGCGTGGTACACTTGACTTGGGACCTGTAACCGGGAGTGATAATGATAGCGAATTATTTTAACTTCTTGAAAACTATACATATGTCGCTCCTAGTAAAGGGATTACCCAATTGACCACTTGTTAAAAGTTTGGCACATGCGAAAGTTGTGTCCACCTACTGTCATGACGCTTTTTTGTCAGGGTTTCAAAGTTGAAGGTACTCCAACTCTCTAATCACCATCAACCTTTCTGCATTAAATTCATGATACTATTTAAATACAACTGTTCTCCGTTATCACTCGATTATCGATGAATGATAATCCTTGGCGGCTTGTGTACTTTGGCGGAAATGTTAACAACAATATTAAATATTGCCTCGAACACGTGGATTTTTGTACCAGTTACATTGATTTTGCGGGGAGTTCTTCTTCATTACTTTAATATGAAGAAGAGTGCAGCCGAGGGTCGTCGAATATTAGTTGAAGTTCAAGTTGAGAATGCTCGAAGACCGGTACGGCCAAGGGTCAACCCAAAAAGTTTGAAGATAAAGAATTGGAATTATTGCTTTATGTTGTGACCAAACCAAAATCTTCGGGAGTTGTCAGTATCATTGAGAGTGAATGAGTCCAAAGTCAGCACAACAAGGCGTGGCCACATGTTGCAAAACCGGTCCAGACCTATTTCGAAACACTAAAATAGGAAGCCCCACCCTCATCCGCGATTTTCTCCAGACAACGACCCTTCTGTTCACTATCCGATCAATGATATATGGCCTGTCCGAGCGGAAATTCTCTTTATATAAACAATGCAAACATTGATCCATGATTGGATAGCCTCAAAAGACGAGTCGTTCTTCCAAATTATTATGCCAAAAATTGCCTGCACTTTTATTGTATCGCAGAAACCAACTTCTACAAATCCATAATCAAATCTTCTGTTACTCCTTTACAAATACTTCTTTCTAAAACTTCCACTGCATAAAAAATACATAAGATTTCATCCGCTCGTTATCGTAGAACTATACTTTATATTGAGCTCGGACTTTCAATAAAATTGATGTACCACCTAAACAATTGACTCCATTTTCGGAATTGAAATCATCTATTAGCACTCGATGGCTGTAAAACTTATTAAAACATATTAACCTCACGCAGCTTATAACTACCCTAAAGCAATTTGAAACCTAGTAGCATCCTGCTTCCCCAAAATCCTTCTAGCAATTGTAGTCAATTGTACTCACTATTAAAAAGCAATTATCCCTAATAAAAGTAGCCTCCACAACTACGGGAAACTTACAATTTCAAGCGATCTTTCTCTCACTCTGAATCGATTGCGATTGATCGAATAAGCATATACGATATGATTGTTGAGAACGTTTATCTACTTGTATTGCTGAACCCACTACAGTAAAGATGCAGTTGCTAGATGATGACGCCTGCCTCATCATCGCACCTAGCCGCCGATACTGGGCTTCCTAAACCATACATAGTACAACACTTTTTGTTTGTGCCTGCGATACCGTTTACACAGGGACTCTGTCAGTGTAGATCCGCCCACCGTCACAACGTGGAGTTGGTTGGTTGGTTGGACGGCCATGGCTGAATCAGAAATATACATAATCTATGTTGCATACGATGACATTCATTTTGACATTAACATTAACAAACTCAACACACAATACGAAATGCCTGTTACAGAATTTTTTTGTGTAGGGTATTGAAATATTTGATATAAAGTGTTAAGCTCTCAATAAAACGCATAATTTCAGACACTTTAAAATTAGATTATACTGGAATAAATATTGTTTCTGCATTTTTTACTATATCTATAGCTATAAAATAAAAAAGCACCCTTACTCACATGACTTAAATCTAATGAAGAACAGGATTATAATCTCCCATCTCGAGATTACTGACGTAAAAAAGAATATTATAGTTTTTAAGCCGTATTAGCGCTAAGCCAGTTTTTACGAGTCATTAAATTTATTGAATATCCGCTGACAGATTGTAAATAATAGCAAAAAATATCGCTACAGTTAAACATTCTCGACAGTTAAATACCCTGCAAGACGAAGCCAGATTGTGCTGATATGACTTCGAATGTGATTCTAGCTATATACATATAGTGTGAGATAGTAAATGTATGAGACATAGAGAGCAGAAGTTCATATCTCACAGAAGAGAGTTTTATCCCAGGGTAGTTAACTAAAGAGCGTGGTTTGCATTCTTAAAGATAGTCGACCTCGTTATTTTCTGGTGGCTATACAATAAAGCCATCAATAAATGGTGATACTCGCAACACCAAAAATAAAAATTGTCATAGTAAAAGCAGCCTATGGAAGTTCTACTTCTGGACATGTTTCGAATTATTAGATGCCATTTTGTATCTCAAGATAGAATATAATAGTTAAATATTATATTCTGATTCATTCATTTAATTCTTTATAAAAGTTTTTTAAAAGGAAGGTATTTGAAATATTAGATATATTTCCAAATATTCTTTGACTTATCTGTTAAAAATTTATAGATTTCTGCAAGCTTCAAATCAAAGAAACGTCTATTTTCGAAGCCCCATAAAAATCGATTGAATAAAAAAAACCAAATGATTCATAGGAAACCTGCAAAAATAAGAATCATAAAATGCAGAACTACTTAAAAAAATTGTTTACATTTTAGGATGACTGAGTTTTTGTTGCTGAGATACAGATACAGTCAGGCATGCAATGCGGATACACGGCTTCAAGCGTAATCGAATGATCGAGATCAGTTTGAGTGTTGTTAAACTGAACAAACAGCCTTGAGTCGACAAACAGTTACTTCTGCTATACTTCAAGAGGCATCAAGCGCAGACAAAAGCTTCATAAAGTTCAGATAGAGCACGTGACTTGTCACGATGTTGATTCGATTGTTTCGGACGGACGGTGATCTGATCTGATGCGATGTGAGTGAGTGCTTGTTTTCGGTGCTTTAGATTATCTTGCAGAGTATATGGTGTGGTGTGCGTGTTTTATTTTTTTTATTATAAATTATTTTTTTTTCGGCTACTCAAGTGCATAAATTAAGACTATGAGCCGGTTTCGCATTCATCTTTACCTCGTTTTGATTTGCTTCGCTTTGTACGTCAAAATGAAGCCAATTAAATGCGGCAAGTGATGGGAACAATGCAAAATTCACATGACTAAACAAGACTATAATAAAAAAAAGAAGCGAATAAAGTCTTTATATCCTAAACAGTCCAATAGCCTTGACTTTAGCGCAATTAGTGCATAGTAAAAGGCTCTTAAAGTCCTAGAACAAACATCGCCGCCAGTAAAAAATGAGCAATTTACGACAAAGACGTCCGTTGAAATTACAAAATGAGCCAATTTTATGTCTTGTCCATTGTTAATTTGAGGCGCACTAATTCCGCAATCAATTTAATGATCTTTTTTATTTTAGCTTCGATTGAGTTTGGCTAGCAAATTGACTTTCTGATAGACAGACAGACAGACAGACACTAAATTATAGCAGCAAACAACATATAAATGAAGGCGTTCAAGCCGCATAATGTGTGCCGCCCACGCGCTGAACAAACTTGAAGCAATTCAAATGACAGCAAAATTTGCAATCTGCGCACTTTATGCATATAAAAAATATTAAAATGCGAACTATTTACTTCCTTTAGCTCATTTGCTGTGAGCTGCCATGAGCAATGCTAAATTTTCAAAGTTTATTTCGACAATTGAACTGATTAAAAGCAGAAACACGTCTACACTTTTGTGTACACTTCAAAGAGATGAGGTCGAAATGAGTATTGCAAATTTTTTGTACAGTTTGTAACGCTCTACACATGCACTAAATGGTTACTCATCAATAATATCTCTCTAATAATTCAACATTCAACCACATTCAATAAATTGAATCGTTTTTTTTTTTTTTTTTTTTTTGTTGCAGCAATATGCTGTACATTTCAGATCAGATTGCAGACCTTTTTTGGGAAGATGATTAATGACACTTGGCAAAAAGTTTCAAAATAGTAAAACTTCAATCGGTAAATTTAAAAGCAACAGAAACCTTGCCAACGGATTGTTCATAAAACGAAACATGTTTGAATCATTTCCGCTATTAATTCGATATCCTTAAAACATTTCAAACTGTATGCCCATTCAACTTGCATCATTTGTGCCTTTAGTCTTTTAAATACATTTCCTAACGATATGTATGAGGACTACTTCTATTATTGTTCTGATCTTGGCCTATATGAAATATTTTCTAAGGAATCATGAAAGATACATAAAATTTTGTGGTTTTAGTAAAATAAACAAAACAATTAAAAAATTTTTCAAGAAGAAACATATTTATTTAAAATCAGAGGTACAGGGATGATATATGGCATACATTTTAATGCGAACAGGAGAAGTAAGATAGATTTGAAAACAGAAGAGTGTTTAACTGTGTCTAGGGAACACATATATATACGTAGACAAAACATTTTTTGACAAAAAATTGTTTGGTGCCAGGAAAGCTATCAACATATGTTGGGAACATGAGTACCAACAAAACAAAAACAATTAAATCATATTCATACATTACTTGCCTATACATTCCTACATGAACCTGATAATACTCCCAGCAGTATACTGAAACAGTAGGACCATTTGTTTCCCTTTAACGATTCTGTTCAACCTATCTATAAGGCTATGCAAGTTTCCATCTCTTTGGAGAGAATCTTCCATAATTCCTCTTCATAAAAAAGTCATAAAATCTGATCTATCGAATTATAGAGGCATTGCTTAGCTGAGTGCTATACCAAACCTGTTTGAAAAAAATCATTACGGACCAATTGCAACAGTCAATAAAATATGTTGTTAGTTCTTACCAACATGGTTTCGTTAGAGGCAAATCCCAATCTGTTAGATTTTTTCTTTTTGTTATGAATAATGGTTTTGAGTCCGGATGCCAAACTAATGTCAAGTACACAGACTTCAGTAAAGCTTTTGATAGTGTGTGTATCACAAACACCTTTTGTTTAAATTGAAAACTATTTAAAAATTGCTTATCTAAAACTATTGTCGTACCTTCTGGTGTTCCCCAAGCGAGTCTCCTTGGCCCGATTACGTTTAATATTTTTATAAATGACCTTCCCATTGCAATTAAACATAGTCATACACGTTTTTATGCAGATGATGTCAAATTATTTTTGTCATATTCTGATGTCTACCAACATTGCTTGCTACAGGCTGATTTGAACTCACTACATACATGGTGTAGCCTTGATTACACAGGCCAAACTATCGCACTTAAAGGATTTTAATACGCTGAATCCGAATCCGTGCTCAAATGGCTCCTATACGTCAGGTTTTCGAGATATCCTCACCCAAAATTGAAAAAAAAAAAACCCGCTTATTTGCATTTTTTTTTTTGATTTTTTTTTTTGTGGATGTCTTAATACGCTTAATTGTAAAATTTCAAATAGCAATATTTCGGTCAATTTATATTTTAAAAAATCCAAAAAGGTTTGAAAGGGGTACTTTCAATTGCCATTCAACGTTTTTTTAAAATCATTTTTTTCCTTTCGTCACGTAACCTCAAAAACTGCAAAAAAACGCGTTTTTTCATTTTTTTGGGTTAGGATATCTCGAAAACCTGACGTATAGGAGCAATTTCGAGCACGATTACGGATTCAGAGCATCAAAATCCTTCGGGTATGTCAGGTGTGGTCTCTGGGTGTAGACTTTTGTAAAATTTTGTCGGCCTGTGTTATATAAACTTAAAGTTCCCAAAATGTGAATGTATGACATTTCATCGTAGAAAACCATTTATCATAAATTATTCTTTAAATAATAGCATCCTTAGCCTAGAACATTGTTATAAAGATTCGGGAATCCTTATAGAACCCAAAAAAAATCTATTTTTAAACTTTGTTAAGCTTTGGTCTAAGGAGTTTAATTACCACTATAACCTCACTATTTTAGAATGTGGTTCCTGTGTATGGAATCCTTATTATATTATTTACCAACACCGTATTGAATCATTTCAGTTTCGTCTTTTTGTTATTCGCAGCCTTAATTGGGATACCCATAAAAATCTTCCAACTTACAACGACGGATTAAAATAAATTGATCTTCCAATCCTTTCATCATGCAGATCTATGCTCTCTGTGGTTTGTCTTCATAAAATTCTTATTGGTGAAATTCATTCCTATTACTACAATTCGCCATTTTGTGCCAATAGAATTGCCTCCACCTGTACAAAATTACTTTCACGATAGTCTTTTTGAGTTTAAAATGCAGCAGCGCAAACACTTTTTCAAATGCTATAGTTTACCAATTGAGGCTGTTGTTTGGTAGGGAGAACAATCGCCGAATCCCCATCCAAGCTTAGAAATATTATTTAAGCCTAACCATTATGTTGTTCAATTAAAATAATTCATCGTTTGGCTTTATATTTTTTCCTTGGGCCTAGAATTCCTTATGGAACCCAAGCTTATTTATAATAATCAAATCGATTCAATAGTAAAAATAACGATAGGTGTTCCTTGCTTTCTTGTACTTAACTCGCTCTTTAGGATTTTTGGATTTAACTCCTGCATTTGGAACCCCTACTAACTATATACCAAGATCGTATTAAGTCGTTTCCAAAACAGTTTATTTGCTTGGTCTTAAAAGATAATTTTTTTTTTTTATAAAGTTGTTTCTCTCTACTTACTTCAATCAATATTTGCAAACTCGTCGCTTCATGTGTTGAAAATAAATAATCTTTATCTGTCAGATACATATACACTATCCAACAAGACAGGTCAGGGCTTGTTTACCTCGAGAATCGCCCTAGCATCAATTTTCATTACGTTCGTGAAAACCATCAACAATTTTATGCAATGATGGCAGTATATGAGGACTACACATGGATCCTGCGCAACTCCGACTATGGCTCGTTACATAAAACTATATCAAGCTAGGACCAAGTGCTTATAAGTCACATCTATACAAATAGTGGGCAATCAACTTTGTGCCCCATGTAAACATTCCATGTTGCAGCTCTTTTGTACATTCGAATGAGGTGACCAGCTCTGTTAATCTCTCAGTCAGTTAATCAATCACGGTCCATACTACTGCGTCATAAAATGGGACCGGGAGCATAAGCGAGGACTTTTCTTATAATTTGTTTGCAAAGCCTAAAATATCATCTATTTGCAAGCGTGAGCCGAGACTGTTTTTCAATATCTAACTCTCCTTGCTGACTCGCTTCACTTCCGTTTGAAAGATCGAGCCCGTCATAAACTGTATGTACGGACGCTGGCGTAGGATGTATTCTATCAGAAGATTGAACAAATTTGTCAGCATTTTAATAACTGAATAGACCTCGTTATAGTCCGGAGACTCTACAATTGTGTCATCATTAACTGGTGCTTCCGGTGTCATTTCTTTATAGGAGGAATTGTGCGCTTTATCGTCTCCGAGTGTGTTAAAAAAATGACTGCTCCATAATCTCCGTGATTCCTGAACATCTGTAATAAGATTTCCCTTTTTCGTTTTTACAGAAAGTTACTCTAAGCTTAAAACCGTTGGTCAGACGCCTGATAGCCAACCACGATCTTGACATAGTTTTTGGGACACAGCTCGTATAAACGCTCCAAGCGCTCATGGAAGCTGTCGTTAGTATCGATGTCATTCTATTCCGTCGGGGCATGCGCAGATATGACTTATATAAAAATATTTAGTCTTAATGCGTTCCGCGGCTAGACGCTCGTCAACAGGTGTGGATTTGGAGACGAATCTACGCAAGTTACTATTTACAACAAATCCGCATCCAAATTTGAGCTATTTCTCAGATAGTAGATGTCACATGACGCTTTTTTAGAGCAGCCCTGTCTTATCCATCGTAGTTCCTGGATTGCAGGAGGGGGTCATCATAGGTTTGTATCCAAAGAGTTTATTCATTGGAGTTCATTTTTTTACGGTGGTGGGTCCCAAGCCCAGAGCACTAGTTATCTAAAGAGGCAAATGGAGGTTCCAAATATTCAAACTTAACGGCTCTGTCTTTTTTATTGTCTACAAGTTCTCGTTATTCATACGTACTGCCAGACAGACGGACATATCTATATCACTTGACTACATACATTTCGTAACCAGTTACAAATAGTACAGATGTATCACCTACGTACTTGTAAAGGAAAACAGAAGTATTTGTTAACATGCGTGAAGTGTACTAAAACTTCATATTAACCAGCTTAAACTTTTACTCTTCTTTCGCTTGTTGACTTGATTTTGTACGTAAATAATTTCAGTATTCAGCAATCGTCTGCCAAAGTGCGCATGTTTTAACTTAAATTAAGCCAAAATTGCAATGTTAAATCGTGAGTAAAGACAAAAAAAAAATGACTATATAAGCGACCACAGGTGTGATGGTAAGACATAGCTCAACACAAGCTTCAATCCACAACAAGCCAACCCAGCAAGAAAAATTATTTTCAAAATGTTCAAATTCGTAAGTTTAAAGTGTAAAGGATGAACACTTTCGATTATGGCTAATATAAAACCACTCTTTCACAGGTCGTTGTTGCCGCACTCATTGCCTGCGTAGCTGCCCAGCCCGGAGTTTTGGCTCCAGTTGCTGCACCACTCGCTGCCGCGCCTTTCGCCTACGCTAATGCACCACTTTATGCTGCCGGTGGCAGTAGCCAAGTGGATGTGCGCAACAATTACGATGGCACACTGTCATCCTATGCCACAGCACCATTCGAATACGCAGGAGCCTACTCCAGCCGTTATGTTTCTGGAATTCCTGCAGCACCAGCTGTTGTAGCCGCTGCACCAGCACCAGTTGTTGCCAAGTACACTGCTCCAGTTGCTGCCACACCTTTTGCTGCACCTTATCTGGCTGGTTCACCTTATGTCGCATCTCCATATGTTGCATCGCCCTATGCTGCTTCACCATATGTTGCATCGCCATATGTTGCATCGCCATATGTTGCATCGCCATATGTAGCATCACCCTATGCTGCTGGGCCCTTCGCAGCACCTGCTGTTGCTGCACCTGTTCCAGTCGCAGCACCTGCTCCAGTTGCTGTTTAAGCCATAATTTGAAACTAATTGAAGACTAACCACCCTGTGTTGTGCTTAAAACGAGAAAAAATAGTTAAATTTAATAAAAAAAAAATCCTACAAAAAATAATGATTTTTGAATTCTAAGACATTTTTGCAGCGCTGCCAACTTGCTTTTACTATTTTGTAATGAAACCAAAACAAAAGCCGAAGAAATAAAGTCGATAGCAGACCAAAACATCTTTTTCTATTTGGAGGTATTACTATTACGTCACGAAAATGTGACAACTTCTTTCAAGGCTTTTTAACTAGAAATTAGCAACCCATCTCATAATTTTGTACAACAATTAAACCGTTAAAACTCCGATTCGATAAACTTATAACGGCTTATAGCTGACCTTCAAATATTTTGAATTTATTTTATATATTTGAGCCATTCTTGCCGCATTTTTCAACATTGTTTTGCCAAATGCGGCGATGATATAACAATCATTTGAACTTTTCAAACGACTTTTCAAAACGTTTCAAGAAGTTATTGGCCCCATTGGCAACTAAAGTAATAAACGTTCGATTTACTCAATCAGCTACGAGTCACAACAATAAATAAATTGTAATTTCTTTGAAAGCCAACAACGTCGACCATGTCTGCGTCTGCGATGACAACAAAGTCACGACTTATTACTACTTTGTGTGTCATACTTCCACATTAAGAAACCAGGCAATAAAGCCCGCAAAGAAATGTTACCTCATCGATGGCCCAAAATGTTTTCACAGCCAACAAATGTTAGCCCAAGAGACCGCCGCAAATGGACAAAATGCGGCGCAATACAAAGCCGCAATGAAAGTGTAATCTAAAGAAATGGGCGTCGCATGAAAACATAATTATTTAAATTTTAATATAAATTGCCCACATGTTGGCACTAAGTAGACATTGACTGAATAACTACAGCCTAGCACAGTGCCTAGCGTGGGTGTATAACTAAGACACGAATTAAAAAATCCTCAAACCAACCATAAACAAGATGTTGCAACTGAAAGTGGTAAGTGTTAATTTTTAATGAATCATTTGAACGAACCTTTTCTTAACAAATTTATCTCCACAGGCGCTACTTTTCCTTGCGGCAACGGCAACTGTTGGTTATGCTAAACCCTCACATCACCACTTTGACTTCCATGCAGCTCCACTGCCGGATCATTTCGATTATGTGCCACCAGTTCTACCACCACCAGCACATTTTCATGCCGCACCGGAAGCATTATGGCCAGCACCGGAACCAGCATCTTTCTACGCAGCTCCAGCACCACTTCCTGCACCCGCACCATTAGCACCTGCACCTTTCTATGCAGCACCTGCACCATTCCCAGCACCCGCTCCATTGTTTACTGCTCCAGAAACATTTATTCCTGCTCCAGCTCCTTTGCTACCTGCACCTACCCTACATCATCATCATCATCTATCGGCACCAGTTCTGCCTGCACCAGCTCCTTTGCTTCCTGCACCTACCTTACATCATCATCTATCGGCACCAGTTCTGCCTGCTCCCGCACCACTACTACCCGCTGTACACACTCATTTCCTACCTGCACCTGAAGTTCATGTACCCATTGCTCAAGCTGTTGCCGTACCACCGGTCTATGAAGCCATTCCATTTGCACCCAGTTATCGTGCTATTCCCGGTCCAAAAACCACAACACATCATGTTTCTGTGGGCTATGCGTTTCCACGATTTGCATCACATGCGCATCTGCATGCAGCGCCCTTAAAGTTGGCCCATAAAGTTGGCTCTATTTTCTAGATACCTGCGTCATGAGGACCGTAGAATTTAGTATTCGAACTAGTTAAATAATGTACTTACTACCAAAGACACATCAGTCATAGCTGAGTGTGAGTAAATCTACTCGGCATCGTTTAATTTATTTAACAAAATAATGTAAATAATTAAAGAAATGTAGCTAAAATTATTTAATAACGAAATTAAAAATTTTATAAAAATGAAACGAGGATACACTTTGGGAGGAACTTTGCACAGTTTGCATTGAAACAATGCTTTTATTTTGGATAATATTATCAACTTTTTGCATAAGAACTATTCAAAAGAATTCAAATTTGTGACACGAAAGTATTTCTACATTTTTAATAGCACCTGCAAACGATAAAACTCATCTGATGACTTTTGATATCGATTATTCAGAGTCTGGCTGTAATTTAATTCTCTCATCTCATTACTCTGAGTTTTGTATTAAAAACTTTCGTTTATGTCATTAGTTTTGCTAGTAATGTGAGCTATTTTACTGTATTCAATATCAAATACTCCATATAGGCCAAGATCGGACCATTAGGAGTACAGCGTTCTTTCTTGTGAACCATCTCAATGGAGTGTAGAAAACCAACAACAGAAAGAGTATCACTTGACCAATAGAGCTTTCAGTGTCCTGTTGTCAAGACCATCTTCTGCGAGGGATATTCTATTATTTCTACTTGGATGTGCACTTTAGTGAGGCCTTATTATCTCGAGGTTTTAGTACAGCGGTAATTCAAATTCTTTGAATAAAGTTCGTCTCTGATGACTACAGTCACTTTTTTGGCAAATAATGCAAATTTAGTAAAATAATGCAGCTCATTGTTTCAGCTTGTTGTTCTAAACAAACCTCAAACCAACCGATCAATAGAGCGGCAAACTTGCCTAAAACTGAATTTCAACTTATTCGAAGTTTTTTATTTATTATTTTATACCCCACACTCAATCGAATGGAAGTGTTAATGGAGAAAATGTTTGATCTGTTTGCTGTAATAACTGAGCTTCTAACTACAATTCTGGCCAAATTATGCAAGCAAATTGACCGTTTGTACTCTGGAATGCAATTGACATGTTTTTACACATGCCAGAGATTGGAATTGCTAGGCTTCTTACTGGCAAAACTCGGGGTGGAGGAGCCATACTAATAAAAACAGCAAAAATTTTACCGCCATTTTACATGGGTTCAATGCACAAGATCAAAAGTGATAAGCCCAACAGGCGATCTAGAACTGGCTGCGGCATATGTTTCACCTTGCAACGCAGTCAGCCATCAAATGTGTCAACAGCTATTAGATTAAATTGCATCTAGATTCCTTATTGGTGGTGATTTCAATGCAAATAATCCTTGGTTTGGCTCAAGGCTTACCAACCTTAAAATTCGTGCCCTGCTTCACTGCCTTAACACCAACATCTTGCACAGTCACTCATCATTAGAGCCCACGTTCTGGCTCACTCACTGAAAATTTCCAGATGTTCTTGAGGTTTTGACCCAATTAGAGTGCAAACCAGGAACTGTCTTGACCTGTGTTTTCTGATCACTGCGCAGTTGATGATCATGCTAAACATACCAATCAACATTTCTGCGGGGCCAGTAAAGTTATTTAAGAAGAACACTAATATCAGGATTTACCAGCCTTGGCTAGAACAGCACATCAATATTACTGTGCCCATCCGCACGACTGACGAGATTGATGATGTTATTGAGGACATAATGCGGGTTATACATGAGACTGCGCAAGTTGCTACTCCTGCTACTAGAACGACTTCCAATGCAAGCTAGCAGGGACCGACACCTGAGCTCACCCAAAATATTGACTTTGGTAAGAGTAAAACGTAGAGATAGAAGAGTCTAGCATTACTAGCATAATCCTCTAGATAAAGTAGCTTTCAAAAGAGCAGCCAAGAAGCTGAAACAGTTGCTTTATACTCTGCACAACCAAGCCCTGGAAGACTACATCTTGAACCTAATTATAGAAAGCACAATTTATGGAAGGCAACGCGGTACCTTAAATGACAAACTAAGAGGTTGACTCAAAATTTTAAAATAAACTTGTGAAATTCCGGAGCAGTCCTAGTCGAATGCAAAAAACACGAAGTCTCTATCTATTACCGTTTCCGAGATCCTTTCGTTCATACGGACGGCCAGGTGGACATGTCTATATCGACTCCTCTATCACTCCTGACCATAATGGGGGTAACTTTGGGGGTCTCCGACCATTATTTCTACCTGTTACATACATTTGCACAAAACCAATAGGCTCTTGTACCTTCGGTACAGGGCCTACAAAAATTATAGAAGTATTTCATCTATATATCCTACTAATATTATAAATGCGAAAGTTTGTATGGATGAATGGATGGATGTATGGATGGATGTATGGATAGATGTATGGATGGATGTATGGATGGATGTATGGTTGGATGTATGGATGGATGTATGGATGGATGTATGGATGGATGTATGGTTGGATGTATGGATGGATGTATGGTTGGATGTATGGATGGATGTATGGATGGATGTATGGATGGATGTATGGTTGGATGTATGGATGAATGTATGGATGGATGTATTGTTGGATGTATGGATGTATGTGTGTTCCTCTCTTACGGCTAAACCAATTGGTATGAATTTTGGTATCTAGATAGATGGGATGATGGAAAAGAACATAGGCTTTTGACAAAATTGGAGGGGGCGTTGCCATCACCCACCCCCCTCCCCCAATATAAGCTATAATCAAAATTTTTCATATCTTTGCATCTATTTAAGGTACAGCGATGAAATTTGTTCGTATTTAGAGGTAAACCTGTTAAATTTGGTCAAAATCTGAGGGATCGATACCCTACCCCCCATATAAGTTCAGACCTAAGGCAAAACGAAAAAGTAAATTGTTATGTTACTTTTTATCGAGATTTACGCGGGTAGTTACACCTAAAAATGTATGTTTGTATGTATATTCCCTATGCACTCAAAAAGCTGAAATTCACAGGCAAACTAGGGGTAGGTCACGAAAGTAATCCGCTTTAGTTTGGTCAAAATTGGAGGGGGCATTGCACCACCCCAATACAAGCGGTACAAAAAAATTCAACATCATTTTGCATCGATTTAAGGTAGAGGGATGAAATTTGGTATATTTGTTAGTGGGAGCGAGATGTGTAAGATCCATTGAAAAAGTGGGGAGAGTTTAGTTATGTATGAAGAATATACATTGATATAGACAATATGTGTATCATTTTTTTTTTATTGTAACTAAAGCCCTCAGTAGCCAATGTAATTTCTTTGAGCTAGATTTCTAGATTAATCTAAAATCTCGGCGTATATAATAATAAATTATTACTGGGCACAGCAAAGCGCACGGGGTACCACTATTAAAAAATATATAAATAGAAAAATGAAAAAAAAAAGGAAATGGACATCGTTAATGTAATGTTTAAAAAACTGCAGGAGTTCATCATTCTCCTCGCTAATTATACCATTATAGAGACCTGGCTCTGGCCTCTATATTCATGCCGAGATTCGAAATTCATACATAAGTTGGACTACCCAAGCACTAGGTCAAGAGGAGGAACAGCTGTCCTGGTAAGATAAGAGATTTATTACTTCCAATTGGCACCAAGGGGGCAAATGATAATGAAAATAAAGATATTTTTCAAATATATTATATTGTTAAAGAACAACCCTTTACTTTGAAGAATAATATTATTCCCAATTGTTAGAGTATTTTAAAAAACTATCTTAAATGTGGAAAAAACTAGAGATATGAAATAGAACGAGCGGTCAATAAGATAAACTATGAGGCAAGACATATATATATTGTTTCATCTTGTCTCAGCATCTCAAGCAGAACTGGAAACTACAACATGGAAACACAATTTTTTCAACTTATTTTGCCTACTAACTCTGCTGCCTTATACTACTGCGAAAACTGACCTTTATTTCAACCTACGCTCTTACAAAAGCATATTAATTTATAATAATTTTTAATTTGTTGTGGGAAGTTCCTTCATTATTCGTACTTTTGAATTACTTTCGCCACAATTGTTATTAACACCAATTAAAAGTTTTTACAAAATTAATTGAGACAACAATTTTGATATAAAGGCAATTATTTCAAAATGACAGCAGTCGCTAGGGGAGTCATGGACAAGTGTCCAAAAATGATTCGAATTTTGCTGCTACAACATAAGTACTAAACATACAAGGGTGGGCAGAAAAGTAATAGGCACTTATAACTTTAAACTGTATGCGGTTACATTTAAAAGCAGACAGACGGAGAGTAGCAAGGAAACTCAACTATATCACCTACTGCTTGGACTCACTTCGAAGTTGTCATACAATTGAATTTGAGTTTAAGTTCGTTCCACACACATATGTCATCTGTCAGAAACTTAAGAAACTACCAGCGCCATTCACTCGTCAGTTCGATTACTTCTAAGATTACCCTCGTATATGCTCGTATATGTCTTTCTGACCATTGTCCAGCAGTATGTCTATATAAATGCAATAATCCGACTAATAATATAACAGTTACATGGGTAAAATATCGACAAAGCAGCAACTACAATAAATACAAACAACAGTAACAGCACGCAACATTTGCCAACTTATTTGGAATTCAAGACACGTCGGCAACTCAATCGAGGCGCAATGTACACACAGAGAATTCCATCAGCACACGGAGACAAAGTCAGACGCAACAATTGCTGCAACAAAATGCGGCAAAAGTGAATTTTAAATGAAATGACCAAAGAAACAAAAACTCGAAACAGAGTTAAATAATTTTATGAATTTTCAATTGAAAGCGGAGCATTTTAACGAAAGCGAATGTAAGTCGAATATTGTCGACTATCTACAAGTGTGTCATTGGGTTAGGTTATGGTTTACATGGTGGTTCGTCAGGGCCTCGACTTACTACAGATTTGGTTAAAGCGGTTAGGCAAGTCTGGTGCTGCGTGCGGAGACGCATTGTAATGAGAAAGTACTGAAGCGGCCTGACACGGGCCACAAATAATTGATTTTAATAATTGTGTATGCATATTGATTGCAAATCAATAAAGCTGCCTACCTGCGCCCTTCGCGTGCGCTTCATGCTGTAGAAAGTCTTTTAATATGCGCTGAGTCCATTGCTTTTGGGCGCCTAATTATATAAATACGTTGACAACTTGACAATGGCATATCATAAGCTTGTTTACACTCAAGCCAAACAGACTTAAAACCAAATAAGACCCTTTTACTCCTAATCCTCCTAATCCAACAAAGCAAATATGTCGGCTAAATATGTGGTAAGTAGTGTGTGCTGCCGTTTAATTTTTGTATCTAATAGTTGCTCTTGTAATATTTCTTTTTTTTTTTAAACTAGTTCATCGCACTCTGCGCTTGCTTTGCTGCCTCAGCACAGGCTGGTCTACTGCATGCTGCTCCTGCGCCACTCGCCGGTGTAGCTGGCGTTGTAGCGCCTTACGCCTCCAGCTTTAATGCACACCGCATCAATCATGCTGTTGCATATCCAGTTGCACCTGCGCCAGTCGCTTTGGCCGCTCCTGCTCCTGCAGTTGCAGTTGCTGCACCACCAAAAGTTGCTTTTGCTGCACCAGTTGGTCCAGCTTTTGCACCGGCTCCAGTGAATTTTGCTGCACCAGCATTTGCCGCACCAGCATTTTCTGCACCGCCTAAAGTTGCTTTTGCTGCTCCAGCTGTAGCTCCAGCGCCCGCTTTTGCTGCGCCAGTTGCTGGTCCATTTGCTGCCCCATTCGCTGCTCCAGTGCATGCTCCATTTGCTGCTCCAGTGCATGCTCCATTCGCTGCTCCTGTGCATGCTCCATTTGCTGCTCCAGTTGCTGCCCCAGTCGCTGCTCCTTTGGGTTTCGCTGCACCCGGTGTCCCCGCACCAGTTGCTTTCGCTGCTCCAGCTAAGTTCGGTCTACACGCACATGCCGCTTTTGCTGCTCCAGCACCAATTGCTGCTCCTCTGGGCGCTCCTCTGGCTGCACCAGCACCACTTGCTTTTGCGCCTAAATACGCTCCAGCGCCTTATTTCTTCTAAAATACGAGCATCAACTTTAGTCACATTTTCATCTGAACACATAGCCAGACTTAAGACCTTCATTGTCCTATTAGCCTAATTATTAGACTAGTTTATGTACATAAAATAAAATAAAACAAGTTAGAACGCTTAATATCGTGGGTTCCGGAATTCCGAAATTCTCTGCCAACTTTCAAATTTCGACGTTGCGAGTAGGAAACTACGCAGGCTCGTCTCCAGGTTCACGCTTGTAAAGAAGCGCCTAGTCGCGGTAGATAATAAGGCTAAATATTTTAATATAAGCCTGATTTGCGCGCACACCAAGATGAACGAGAAGGACGACGATGCTTAAAATGAGTTCTATGCGCGCTTGGAACGTCTGTACGAGCGCTGTCCCAAACACGATGTCAAAATCGTGCTTGGCAATTTCAACGCCGAAATTAGAAAGAACGGAATCTTTACCCCAACCGTAGGAAAATTTAGCTTCTACGACACATCCTCCAAATAGTCGGAACATGATTGTTAGTAGCAACAGATTTCAACACCGCAACATCCACAAGGCTACATGGCTGAGTCCTGATCAAATTACACGCAACTAAATTGATCATGTTCTGATTGACGGAAGGCACAGGACGTGTTGGACGTGCGAACGTAGTGTACGCCGCACGTTTCAACATGCAACGAAAGCTAGACATCGTCAACCTGCAATCAGAACAGACCGCCGCAGCCTTTTCAAACACACTCTGCCGACTACTCCGGGAAATCTCTTCGTCTTCTCGAGATATATGGGAGCAGTGGAAACATATCATCCGCTCCATGGATAGGGCTGCCAAGAAAGTCATTGATTATACAAAATCTGTGATTAAGTATCGCAATGCTACTTCCTATTAGATAACTTTGACCAACGCGAGCTGTTAGAGAGCGATATCGAGAGAAACGGAAAGAGGAGCAAATCCAACGGCATAAAAAGGACCAAGAAAATCGTTGGATATGTTGAGATTATCAGACGATAAAGCGTCTGACCGAAGATTTTAAACCCGGATTAGTCATTTTTCAAACCTACTTGGAGGCGATGAAGATCACAATTCTGCCAATGGAGTTAGCAAGGCATTCTCAGAGATTGAAAATCTGTCTCGGCTCATGGGTCTAGCGGTGAATGAGGACAAGACGAAGTACTTGGTGCCTTCTCGCACGCCGCCTTCGCGCCTTGGACGGTCAGTGACGATGGAAAATTTCAACTTCAATGTTGTAGAAAACTTCTTCTATCTTAGATTCGAAATATCCTCCAACCACAACGTCAGCCTACAGATCAAGCGAAGCATCACTCTTGCAAATAGATAATACTTTGGGCTAAGCAAAATAGAAGTAAAGCCCTCTCTCAGAAGAGAATCAAGATCTATAAGACTGGACTGGATTACATGGGGGCCCAAACTTGATTGGTGGACGCTGAAATAGAGGACGACCAAACACGCGTTGGAATGACCAGCTGTGGGGATGACTTCGTACTTGGCATTCAAAACAACTGGCTCCAGCGTGCACAAGATTACGGAAGCTGGCACGCCTTCCTAAATGCGGCCATGACCGAATGACGATTGAAGGAAATTAAAGTAAGTAAACAAATTTTTGAAATCGATATTATTCATTCATTCTATCTCTGAAACCATATAAAGGCTCTTTTGAAAAACTAAGCTCCCACATGATTTATTTGGACTCAGAAGTGCAAATGTTAAGAAGGAGGACGTCATATGCAATGTTAAATCTTTGTTGACCGAGATTAGTAAGGATACAAATGAATTAAATATGCATATATCAAAAAATCGCCACACAATAAAGAATATGAATTTGACCTCTCTTTAATTGCTCACTAGGGTAGAGCATCACTCTCAAATGATAGCACTCTTTTGCTGAAGAATTCATTAGATCTCGAAATTTTAAATTAACGAGTTTACATTAAATAAATTAAAAATGTAAACAGATTGAAGGGTGGGCAGACTGACCCTAGTTTATATATACTTTATGGCTACTAAAGTGTCAATAGACTTTTTATCGTTTCAAAATTCTTCTTGAATTAACTTAGATTTTCAATTTGAACGACATTCAATATTTCAGGATACAACATGCAATAAAATGAAACATGTCGGAAACTACGGTCACAACAGGATCGAGCCTGACAACGAGCGGCTCAACCGGCAGACACTGTAATATGCTTCGCTCTTATATGGAGAAATTTTTCATAAACTTTACCTGCGTATGATTCAGGCAATCCAAATTTGGTGAATCTATATTTTATAGCAGCCGATATATCATTGATCACACACTTTATCGACTCTGATCAGGCCTCCATTTGCCTGTTGCATGTTTTATGCACAAACTTAGTCCATGCTTGGCCCTCCAAGTCAGTTTATAAAAACACAACACTTTCAAATTAGCCAAATTAAGTTATCGGTTTCAGGTTTTTATTTCCTCTCTCTCGCTCACATTGAACACAACACACCTCAATATCGAACGGTTTTCACATGGCTAACACGCTGAAAGAGCGGTACATGATCGTACGGATTATGTGAGATCGGCACTGAGTCGTAGGTCACATGCGCAATTTTTGTTAGCGGTGCCACAATTGTGTAGGCGGGATGTATATCATGTGCGGTTGCCACGCCTACTGCCAAAACGCCTGCTGGGTGTACTGGCGCGTGATATGTCGTTATTAGCTGCGGCGACTGAGGCGATTGCAGCTGCTGCTGCTGTTGGTGCTGCTGGTACGCGCCCAAGACAGGCGCTGATGAATGATGATAGATTACCGCGGCTTGTGTCATGCAAGCAAGACAAAGCATCCAGCACAAAATTAAGCAGCGCGTGAAAAACTTTAACGAAACCAAAACAAAAAAAAAAAATCAAAAATGGTAAAATTACTCAACTTAATACTTGATCTGTGCAGATATTTTTTTTTTTATAAACAAAATAAGTCTGGCATTACCTTGAACATTTCGTTATGGTTGCCGATTCTAGAACCTGCTCGTATTGCACTAAGCTGCAAGCCACGACAGGTTTTCATTTTATACCACGATGCGCTTCCTGCGCATCTGAACTGAACTGAGCTCAGCTGAACTGCTGTGTACAGTTACTTCACTGGGTTGCATTTCATATGAACCGGTTTCAAAGTAGGCGTTGCACGCAGAGTATCTCATCACATTCACAAAACAAGGCCAACTTGTTGCATTGCAAATGCGCTACGTCACAAGTGCTTCTGCATTTCTTCGGTTTTGTTTGTGTTTCTCTCCGCTTGCAACTTCAAAAGCTTCATCCACTTAAAAAAAAGCCGAAAAGAAAGACATCGCTTGAAACTCGTTTTCAAGTTCAAGTTTAAACTGTTTCGCGTTAACTGGCAGCGTCCAATCAAAGTGTCAGTGACTCGTTTGATTTGTTTTAAATCTTTTTTTTTTTATTTCTCTTATCCAATTTCAAAATGCTGTCAACATTTCTACGAAGTAAGTCGGTTAGTTTGACTTTAATATTTTGTGTATGATGTGTTTTGTTTTGTTGGCTTAATTCACAGCTCGAATTACCTGAAACTAGATTCGGTTTATTTTTTTTATTTCATTCATTTATTTCAATTTGAATAGCTTTGAATGCTAAGTTGTTGAGTTAGGTTTAAAAAAGACAATTTTTACTACACTTCAAAGAACATAAATACATAAAAGAACAATGTAGAACGGTATGTTTGGGTAATATATTCATATAGGGATCCAGTGCACAAGATTTCTTATATTATAAATGGTAAAATTTTAAGGACGTAGAAAGATTTCAAAGTTTGTACTCAAGCAATGATAAAAATAACATACCTAACTCATGTGTGACGACCATACAATTTTTTTTCATCACACAGTAATTCTTTCTATCAACTGCGTACATATAAAGCTTATCGTCAGCTGAGATTGAATTTTTTTTTAATAAAACTAGTTTTCATACCTTTTTTCTGAATGAATAACTAAATTAATTAAATGAAGACATTTATCAAAATAATTTATCACAACCAAATCTAAATTAAAATCCGATTTCTAGCAGCATTGCCAATCTGTGTGCATTTGCTTTGAGTATTAAATTGATATGTTATTTATTTTAATGAGCACTAATTAAGAAAATATTTAAAACTTTAAAAAAATTAAGGCAACAAATGCACGACATAATATACAACTTGCAACTACAACATATTATCAGTCAAGTTGCCATCTGTATGATATTTGATAAGAAATAAATGAATCAATTAAACAATTCCATCGAATTTGAATTTGCTTCTTACGCGACGCTTCAAAGGCAAAACTATGGAAACCAGAAAATTTTGATCGAAATCGGAATTACGAATACTAATTTATTTATTTATTTATTTAATTAATTGCAACTACATATAACTAAAACAGTTGCTTAAAATATTATATCATCACATCTCATCAGTAAAAAAAATTTCTCTAGTAGAGGAAAGTTAATAAAACTCCAACCCGCTGGTGGATTTTTGTTTGGTCATCCGGTTGACCGACAGTGTTTCACTGAAATTAGTCACCAATTTAGGCGTTCATACAAAAGTTTCTAAAACTCCATCACGCCACGACATTAAATGAAAACAAAAAGAATTCAAGCAATTTAATAATATATATAATATGCTATTCATTTTTGTCTTTATATTTGATGGATTCTACAAGTAGATTATTCCATTGAATTATTTTTAAGTAAAATATACAAACTTGAACTTATCTGCCTGGATATGTTCATCAATATTTTACGGTGCTTCGTTTTATTTGAGTCTACGTACTTATATACTGCCTTAATTTCATTGTCAATCGACTGAGTGTACAGGGTTGTATTTTTAATACTAAACTTAAAGCTCTAAGCTTAACATATAGCTGTATAGGCTGTTTATACAAATATCATAATATTATAACGGACGGATATAGAACGGACTGTATTACTGACGCCAACTTGTTTAGTCAGTGCTCTATTCTCTACTGATTACGAAAATTACATTAAAAAGGTACTTAGATGGACCGTGTCTGGCGAGAACGAATATTATACAGATGTGAGATGTGAGATGTGATATCGACTCCTCTATCACTCCTGACCATAATGGGGGTAACTTTGGGCGGGTCTCCGACCATTATTTCTAACTGTTACATACATTAGCAAAAAGCCAATAGGCTCGTGTACCTTCGGTACAGGGCCTAATTAGGATTGAAGTGCAGAGAAATCCCAAGGACTATTAGTTCAGAAAAACGACAACCACTTGTTAAACACTGTACTTTTTTTGGTAGATCTGAGCTCGAAAGCTGATCGTCCCGAAAAGAATTTCATGGACTTGCAGTATGACACTAAAAAGAGGAATGCAATTAGATTTTCTACTTATGTTGCTGATTGCAAGTTAAGGATCATTCTTTTGTAGTACCTTTACAAGGTTTGTTGATTTAACTAAACCTTCATCCACTCGTTATTGCTGGCCATTAAATATAATTTGTCAAAAAGGTGAAGCAAAGCATTTCAATAGCCAAATAATGGAGACGAGATTTGAAATTTATAAAGTTTATCATCTGTTTTATATGACCACATTAAATGGGTAGGTGTTTAAAATTCTGGCGGAATCATTATCCTAAAAATGAGAAAAAACAATTAGGTTTGGTCAAATGTATGTAACAGGCGCACAAGATGGCGAACCAGACTACATAAAGTATATATATTTTTGATTAGCATCAAAAGTCGAAAGTGTCAGGCCGTCCATATGTCTGGCTGTCTGTATGAAAATCGAATTCATGGAGACTTTCTAACAATAGGTAGAGCCTTTAAGTTTATATATTCAGATTCTCTTATTTATTCATTATTCCTCATTAAGGAAGGAATGCAACCCTAATTCTATACTGAGTTTTTGTAAGAAATAGTTTGAAACAACAAATAAGGTGTATTTTGTAGTAATGCAAATTAAATATCCAACACGAATCAAGATAGGAGTATATCCGTAGACAAAATTAAGGTTCAATGGATTACAAGGTATCTCGAAGCACGAGCTCTTACCATATTCATGCCGATGCCTGTGCACTTACCTCGAAAAGCGATTCCTGCTTTTCGAGCTAGCATCAGGCGAAAGAGCAAATGCTACAAGACTCTCACTGTCAGCATCACTCCAGCTCGAACTCATTGATGACCCATTTGGCCCCGATGATGTTCAAGCTGTCTGAAGTCCGACACGACAATATCTGTAATCGTATATTGTTGGAAAGTGATGTCCTCATTTTTGATATTGAATGCCATATGGTTGCCAAAATTTCCGACGGCGTGAACGCTAGCAGTCATTGCAATGATTCCCAACTCGATTAGTCTCTTACGCAGAAGTGCCACAATGAAGCCTCAACGCTTGGAGCACCAGAAACATTGCTCATAAGTAATCGATTTTTGCAGGATATCCTCTGCAAAATTTACGCAGATATCATACCAGCCGTCGTAGATGCTCTAGCTGACTGGACCAACTGGTGGAATATGAAGCTTAACGCTACGAAAAGCTTTAATATGTGCTTAACCCTTCATCAGCAGTCTTTCCTTGCACACTAAACGAACTGTAATTACTCCAAAATTTCGTTAAGGAATGCAAGTCTGGGGCACTGCTTCAAGGTCGAATTCAAACCCGCAGAACCGCGCCATGCGGCTTATTACTGGATCGTCCGCAACTCCACTCTCCACAGGGACCTCAAGGTAGGCTTACCCCTTTGGATAGCCCCTTGCAGCAAAAGCAATAACAGCGTCCACAACAGAAGCACGCTTAGAGAAGCATGAAGTGTAGCTAGATGCAGCATCAACAACGACAGTATAAACTGTTGATCGTATTGTTAATAAATAAAGAAACAAATATATGTAAATGGTTTAAATATTAAAAAATGGCGACATTTATTCTTAAAACTTTGTATTCTTTTATATTTTAATATGTTTTGCTATTTCAACTATTTTCTACTCCAAGACCTACACCAAAACTGCCTAAACAAGGCCACTACTTTTTATTTCTGCCACAATATATAAAAATTAACAAAATAAATATTTAGTGCCTCCAGACCCTTTCTTAACGACAAGCTAAAAATGCCTTTCTATAACTTAAGGTGAAGCGTACAATAAAACAATATGAATTTGTTAGATCGTTTCGCTCTGTTTGCATAAATTATTTATTATTATTAAAAACTGTCCAAACTAGTCTGGATTGATATGTATCTCAAATGTTTATGAGCCAAAGAGCATTGACCTGAATTCGTACGGATGAGATGCAAACAAAAAAGTAAAACATTTTCTAAAGCGAATTCATTAGCATTTTGACTTTTACAAATACAAAATGGTATTTAAAAACAAAAAAACATCCCACACATTTATAAAAAATAGTATAATGTAGCTGGGTATCTCTAAAAATCTTTGTTGCACTTTTGCCATATAATGCATTGCATTGCGTAGATTGACATACAGACGGACGGACGGACGGGCGGACTATTGGAATGAAAACTTAAACTGAAAACTGGTAAAATGAAAAAACTAGATCAGAGATTATACAATGACGCCCAAAAATGAAAAATTTTAAACGCCAACAACAACGAACAACATTGGCAAATGTTGGAGCGCACCCAAAAAACTGCGGTTGCAATAATTTACAATTGTCCCAAAAGGCGTTGGCAGACTGAGTGGCCACACAGATAGACGGACAGCGAGACATACTGGAAGACAGACAGTTTAGCAAATGCTACAAAACGTTTCCTTATACAACGTCTGGCGGGCGGCTTGAAACTGCTGCGCCGACAGGTGGTCAAAATTCAAGAAAGATTTATAGCTATTGCTGGGATTTTGTCTCGAGTAAGCAGGCATAACAAATTAATTAAAGTACCAAAAATAAAGGCAAGTGTTAGATTTTGCACGCAATGGAAATAGAAACCAAGTGAGGCCAGACCGCCAGCCAGCCAGCCAGACGGACCAATTCAAGCGTCATCATGATGATGTAAAAATGTGCGTAAGACGCTGTTGTGTCCGTCTGTCTGTCCGTGCGGTATGTGCTCTATTACTTAAGCACAGCACGTTGCGTATGCGCAATGTGAGCACAAATCTAGCTATCGCACTGCTGACCATATAATCTCGTACAAGAAAAGTAGATTAAGCGAAATTGTTGCGCTGCATTAGATCATTGCGTGCGCCTAGTGTCCACATTGTGGGGATGCCTTCTTTGGCCATAATTCGCAGAGTTGTTTGTGCGCTCGAGGCGGTATAAAAATTAAAGCACCGCGGTGCCAATGCAGCACAAGCAGCTGACTTCAGTTGTCGTTTAAATCGAAGAAAGCAAGCGCTGTGATTAATTGCAGTCGAGTTTCCATAATAAAGGATTAAGAGGACAAAAAACTACGCTAACAAAATGCTGAAGTTGGTGCGTATAAAAATATGTAATCAAAGACAAATCAATCACATGAACTTCTACGCATTTCAGCTGTTGCTCGCCTTAGCGCTGACTTGTTGCACGCTACATATGACACAGGCTGCTGCCCTACCGGAGCCGGAAGCTAAGCCAGCAGCTGCACCGTCGCCTAGCATTGGATTTGGACACGATTATTACGGTGGCTATGGGCACGGTCTAGACTATGGTGGACATTATGGTGGGCATTATGGTGGGCACTATGGTGGTTACGGACACGGCTTTGGTGGATTTGGACATTACGGCGGTATTGGCCACTATAGCGCACCTATTGTCACCAAGTCAATCTCACATGTGCCCATTATAACGAAGTCCATTGCACCTGTAATAACAAAAACTATTACACATGCGCCAGTTATCACGAAGAGTTACGGGCTGGGTTACGGCTTAGGTTTGGGACATGGTTATATAGGCGGTGGATACGGTCATGGCTTATATGACCATGGAATTGGCTATGGTCACGGCTTTGGTCACGGCTACGGCCACGGCTATGGCTATGGGCACGGTTGGTAGTTGAAAGCTGTCAGCGCTTTTTTTTTTTTTTGAGTGACAAATGTGTAGTTTGAACTGTGTGTGCCAGGCATTCAGTTAAATAAGTTACTTCTTTTTTTATATTTGTAATCTATTATTATAAACTAATTGTATATACTTAGCTATCGATATGAACATTTTGAACTGCAATAAAGCTGAGAGACAACTGAGATACAGCGGACATCCCCAAAATCGTGCGTATTTTTTACTATTTGGGTGTTCAAAAACCATTAAGTGTGTTCACGGTCTATGGACATAAAAGAAAAGTGAGTCAAAACTTTGTTCTTTTAACAGCATATAACATATATAAAGTTTTTAACAAGTTCTATACACAAGTATAAGCTATTAAAGGCATTCAGAAACATTGAAAGCTATTGCGAAGAGAAGGACAACATCAAAAACTCTAAGCAGTTTGTGCCCCTGAGGAACGAAGTTGTGGTGAGAAGTTTAAAAAAAGTGCGCATGATTGGTAGATCGAAAAATGTTGCAGCCATAATCCAATCAGAGAAATCGATGATGATGGCCCGTACGACAACCAGTGAGCACTTTTAGGTTTCCTATTCTTGAGAAGGATATGTCTATTTGAGTAATTTGGTAGGAGGAAGTACTGCTTAGCTTGCCGTAGTCTTTGAAATGTATTTCAATGAGTGTTTTGACCGAAGTGTTACTAAGATCGCAGTAGATCTGCTATTTCGTTACTTTTAAATTCACTAAGACCTGGAACCCAACCGATAGTGACCTTATGACATACTGAATATTGTTGTAGTATGTTGAAACATTGTTTTACCAATCTGGAGAAGAGTTGCCAGGAAGTGAATTATTTTATTGCCAATTGGGTGTTTCTGAATACAATGATATTAGTTTTGGGCGCAGACCTCCATGGAATAAATCTCAGATTGATTGACTGTGAACAATTAACCAATAAAAATACCCGTACATGTACCTAGTTTGCTAAAGAACCCATCAGTAAACAACTTACTAGTAGATGGTCTATTACATGGGGTGCCATCCACCTTATCCGTGCGGCTTGTGAAGAGAACTGAGAAATGTCTGCAAAACCAAAATTCCATGGTGATACAATTTGTTACAATGCAGATCTATATGTCAGAAATTCATTTTAAGATACTGATTTACATTCTGAATTATTGAATCAACATTAAACTGGGTGTTTAGTGCATAAATCGTTGCTGATGTTTGTGTGAAAATATGCAAAGGTGCAGACCAATGACCAATTTCATTAAGGCCGTAGGATGTATATAGATCTGTCATACATAGTTAGGCAAGCTGCTGCAGTTTGCTACACCACCTAATGGCGCAAGTTTGCTGGAGGAAAAATATCATCTTCAGAAAGATACCCAAACTACGGCCAAAAAAAGCATTTACAAGTTTAGACGGCTCTAGATGCCTTAGTTATCACAAGCTGTAGGTGAGAATTCCAGAAAAGTCGGAATATAAATAAATTTTAAATATATACCGGAAGTAAAACTGGTTTGATTTTTTTCCAAGAGCAAAGAACATTACATAAAAGTTGAGGCCAAAGGACGCCCATGACGAACATCATGGCTTTGATATTAATGGATACAATATCCAGCCAGCTATGGAATTATCATCAGCGCTCTTCGAGCAAATGCATGTATGATGCAACTGTGTTGCAACTAGTACTGACAACACTCTCGAATGTTTTTTTTTTTTTTTTTTTTTTTTTGACTAAATGATGAAGAAGTACCCTGTATCCAAAAGGTGTGGAGGAGTGAAGAGGTGAGAAAGAAGGAAGTTAAATTGATAGTTCTATAAAATTTGCCTAGTGTCATCGGTGATAAACAAATTTATCGAAAATGGGTGGCGTGAACGAGGACTGTTGAATAATTGAGTCAGGAAAGTTTGACTGAAGCAGATGTTCTACGTTTCCGGTTCACTCTCAGTGAAGTGACCACCTTATCTCTTCAGCGGGCCGTTTTCGAGGGACTTGTCCTTAGTGATCACATTATGTATAGAAACCTGTTATAATAATGTTAAACTAAACTTCAAAGTGCTACCTTTAGAAATCAAGGTTTGAGTGTCTAGCGGATAGCTGTCCCGAATACCATGGAATCAAACATTTCAAGTCAACATAACAGCTTAAACAAAGCGCTTTGAGCTGATCTGCAGCCAGCTTCAGCATGTAGATTGAGTAGATTCTCTGATTCTTCGACACAGTTAGCTATAGATTCTAAGAGTTGTTCATACTGGTAGCAATTCATCTTCCTTGGATGGAAGATCGTTGAGAGCATTTCGGAGGAACTTGAACTTTCGAAGTGGTTAGTCATTGATAACTCGCCAATTCCATACCGAGCTAGCCTGAAGTCTGATTAAGAAAGCTCAAGAACCTCCTGTCTAACAGACTTTATATATATATATATATATATATATATATATCACTAAACATTGAGCAGTTGTCATATCCTGGATTAAGAAAGGTTGAACCTGTGCCATTTACATCAGAAAAAGCCTTTAATGAAAAAAAAAAACTTAACAAAAAGCAATATATGAACATGAGACAATAAAGTAAAAACCGGAATTGCGACATTAATTCGAGCTACAAGAAATTGATTGCTGCAAAAGACAAATGTAAAACTAATTAAATATCAATTACGGAGTCAGTCGCGTTTGTTCCTTTAAAAAACTGGTTGAATCACACGGTTGAGTGTATAATGTTGTTACAAAACAATGTGGTAAGTGAATATGCTGAAATGAAAATAATTGACGATAAGACTGGCCACAGCCTCTAAAAACAAAATATTTGGATAACAACGTAAATTCATCCGAGACATTGGATTTGTCTTTGTAACAACTATAATCCCTCTAAAGTTAGTTGATTATATAGGTCCAGTTATTTGCATAAACCACTGTCTGCAGTCTTTTTAATTTTGCCAAAGCTCTTAAAATTGAGAACACACCAAAGCAATTTTGCAAAGCGACACATTTTAGTTAATATTTGGCTTTGATCCGGAGGTTCTAAAGAACTTTTATTTGATTTTAATAAGCATTTCAATGAAATTGATGATGAAAAATTTAAAAATTTTTGTCAAAAAGTTGCCTTGTTATATAGAAAGGTATCGGTGGTAACCAATGTCAGCTACGGTATATAAGGTATGAGCTAATGGAGCCCAAATCATAGCTGCACGCCGGATTTAGATATTTTAAAATTGATTATTTTTTAGGACATTCACTTTTAAGGAGCGGCGGAAAGGGCGTGGTCAGATGGGTTTAAAATATTTCTCAGGATGTACGAGGAGTGTACGAAAAGTATCCGACCCACGTTTAGATCTCCGCGTTGGTACTATTCTTCGTCATCCGAGCCGTGACACTCTTCGAAATAGTGAAGATAGTGAAATGGCATTCAGCTCGTGCGTCGCATTACTCTGAGTCGTATCGATGTGGTCAAACCGCTTTGAGTGCAATTTTCATTTTGAGTACATCCAAAAATCGCAGGGACCTTTGTCGGGACTGTACGGAGGATGGCGAAGCTGTACAATTTTGTGTTTCACCAAAAAATGGCTGCACAAGGTTCGATGTGTGCGCTGGCGTGTTATCGTGGTGAAACCATTTCCCGATTAACCTGAAACGCGTTCTCACGGCAACACACAATCATTTCAGAACTTTAATATAATATTCTTTGTTGATCGTCTGATCTTTTGGATCAAATTTCTGGTGAAAAACAACTTCCCAATAAAAACAAGTAAGGAAATTTCAGTCGGGCGTAACCGACTGTAAGAGGCCCTGTACCAGTTCAGGTCGCCTAACAAACACATTAAATGTTTCACGAGCATATGACCAAACACATGACCACTTCTCACTGCGCGAATATGAATGAAAAGAAAAGGGGGGTCGTTCAAATTCAATTGCTTATAAAATCGTCATTTATTATCCGATTTTGATGAACTTTTTTGATTTGTGCCGAAGAAATTTTTACCCTAAGGGGTGATTTTATGGAGAAGGGGGGGGAGGGGTAAAATTTTAAAATAAACTTGTGAAATTCCGGAGCAGTCCTAGTCGAGTGCAAAAAACACGAAGTCTCTATCTATTACCGTTTCCGAGATCCTTTCGTTCACACATACGGACGGACGGACAGACGGACATGGCTATATCGACTCCTCTATCACTCCTGACCATAATGGGGGTAACTTTGGTGGGTCTCCGACAATTAGTTCTTCCTGTTACATACATTTGCACAAAACCAATAGGCTCTTGTACCTTCGGTACAGGGCCTAAAAATAATCAGCATTGACTTGACATGACAAAGACTTTGACGTGCTTTCTTCGGCCGTGACTCGTTTGGACGCTTCCACTGTGTAAATTGTTGTTTAGTTTCAGAATCGTAACCATAATCCCACGATTCATCATCAGTAATAACCTTCTTAAGGATATTTGTATACTCACTGAACATTTCCGAAGGTCTGTCTGCTCGGTCATGAGCAATTTCGAAATGAATTTCGTACACCCGCGAAATATCCCAAACAGTAGTTTTTGATATTCCGAAATCATCTTCTAGTTTACGAATAGTCAAGCGAAAGTCGTACACGATCGCTGTTTTCCAGTGTTGTTGTCAGCGGTCGGCCATGGTCAACAAATATGCGGGCATTTTTAAACCGGATGTACCACTCCTTTCTCTGACCATACTTTCGTCTCCAAAGGTATCATTTTAACTGTCTCCGTACGGCTTTAACCGATATTGAAGCGAAACTTTATGCAAATTCGTTGATCTGTTCTTTCTGCCATTTTCAATAGTAAACAGATGCGACGAAAGGAAAAAACATGTGGGTTATAAGCACGCGCTGCGCACGACTCAAGGCGTTTGGCCGGTTAATCTGGCAATCAGCCAGTTACTGAGGAACGGCAAGATACGGGAGGATATGAACGTAGGTCAGATAATACTCGGACTAATGTCGTACATATACTCTGACTATAAAGTGTACCAAGTTTTGAGTTTAGCAGTCAGCACTTCTTTTTGAAATCCGATCGATATATTGCATACGTCAAACTATTGAAGTTGCTACGGGTAAGTAAAAAATTTTACTCGTACAACTCAAACTTCATCGGATATTTTATTACAGTTAATTTTGGGATATAATTTAGAATTATTGGAATGAACAATTGATTTTATTTTTCCAAAAGAACCATTCCCTGGTAGCTAAATTCAAAGTTAAAAGTTATCAACCACGTCCACTGAGTCACTTTGGCTATGCACACATGTCAAAGGGTATGTCGCCCACTGATAAATTTGGCAGTCAAGCAAGACACTGTACACTGTCCTGTTAAGATTTCACCCGTAAAATTTCTACTAATTTGTCAATAGATTATTTGTGATATACGTATTTCTTCACGATTCTTCATATATCCTCTTCTCTTTATACAAAAAACAAACACATTTCATATTCATATCAAAAATACACAAATCCTTTATTAATTTCTTGGCCAAAATAATTTTTACACAAATTTTTCACAAAAATCGAAACGGAAGAAAAGAAACAAACGACAGTCAATCCACATTGTCACAAGGTAACTCCGTCACTGCAACTCGATGTCTTGCACTCATCATCCAACGAAACTCCAAACTGCTTACCAGCCATGTCCATAACCATGTCCATAGCCCAAGCTCAAAGCAGGAGCATGTGCAATAGCTGGAGCAGCAATCGAACGGTAGCCATGTAGACCGCCATAGCCATAGCCCAAGGACGAGTGCAGAGCTGGTGCGGCATAAGAGGCATAAGCCGGAGCGGCATGTACACGTGTAATGGCTGGTGCAGCATAAGAAGCATATGAGGGCGCCAGTGCATGTCCATAAGAAATGGCTGGGGCAGCATGCGCCAATGCGAGACCATGTCCAGCTAATGGAGCGCCCAACAGTGAACCATGCGCACCGCTAAGATATCCTGGCTTGGCAGCAACGCTGGCAACCATGGCGAAGGCGAGTACAATCTGTTGAATTAATATTCAAATTTGAAGTTTCTCAAACTGAAAACAAAAACAAAAAAAAAAGGACTTACAAATTTGAACATTTTGTTTTAGTTTTTTTTTTTTTTAACTTGTAGTTTGAAGTTGCTTTGCGAGCAAGAACAGAAAACTTTGTAATAAACTTGCTAAGCGATGCAAATGCTTTTATAGCAAAAATAATATTCACAAAATATTGTCCAATAAGATCAGCGACAACAACAACAACAAATACTTTGAGTTTTAGTTGTATGCAGACTAGCGACAGAGACTAGAATTGCAACAAATACTTTTACTTTTGTTGCATGAAGCCGAAAATGCACGAAGTTTGTTCGGGCCAATGCAAAATCACGCTCAAAAGTCGTTTTTTTTCTTCTATTTTTTTGATAAATTTATAAAAATTGCTTAGAAAAAACGCACTTTGAGTTGTGTACATTGATGCAGGAGGCCGGTCAACGTTGATTTTTATACACTACACAGATAGTGTGCAACGCGTATTATTAGTTTGGAGGGAAATATGTTGCGTAATCTTCTTTAGTCATGGTCGCTTGGACATCTTAAATTTTGCTAAAAAAAAAGCGTTCTCTGAAAGTGATCTTGAAGGTCGGAAACACCTAGGTCTAAGCTTTAGAATGACCGCGACAACATTTAGCACGGTCTGTTTCCATTGATGTTCGGAGCAGCTTAATCTTGAGTAGTGCTATAAGGCTTAGGATCTTTCTTATGCTAGAATTTATAAATAGATTTTTTTTTATAATTTTTTTATTATACGATACGAGGGCACAATAGACCTGTAAGGTCGCAGTGCCAACTATTACACATAATAATAATATTATACGATTTATAATTATTATGTAGCGCATTAAAGCTTCGTTTTTAATATTTTTTTCTTCTTCTTCTTTTTGACAGTGTTGCACTTTAACTAAAAACCGAATTGGTATACAACATGAATAATACTACAACTCCCTGTGCACCTCTATACAATTCACCTCAGTCTGTCTGTCACGCATAGTCGCATTCAGTACCAGTTACCGCCCGCCGTTTAAGTGCTTCGAATCTAAAATCTTTTGCTACTCCAGTTGCCTTACATTCGATTTATGGAAATTACGCGTAATTTCGCTTGATATTTCGTGCGGGTTTTTCATTTCATTTTCCGAATTCTGTTTATTTAGCTTGATTTGAAGCGGTTGCGGATACTACGTATAATTTTTTTTACCTCCGCGTATGCATAAAATAGTCGCATTATGTGGTAACGAGCGAACGATGTGATTAAAATAGTTACAACGCTTAAACTATTTCGAGTATTAGTTTCCGAAATCATTTAAATTAAGCTGATTGTATTAAAATGCAATTTATCGGACATTACAAAATATTTGTTAATAATAATTTTTGGTGCTTGATATATCATTCTACTATACACGAGTTCAAATTTGATTTATCTCGTATATAATTGTTTGTACACTCTACACTGTAACCGGATAGTAGATTGTTAACTTATCTAGGGCATTAAATTGCCAGCGTTTATGTTGCGAACGCACTAAATCAGCCATTAGCATTTAAAGTGCCTGCAGTCAGCAGCAATCATAAAGTTTAAACGCTCAGACATAGTCTACAAAAAAAAGATAAAAAACTGCATTTAGAATAATAACTTTTAACAAAATATATGAATTTTACACCCAGACAATCAAGCGGAAAAAAAAATACAACGAAAAAGCAATGCGTTCAGCACGGACAGCAATCTGACTGCGAGGGGTGTTTATTAATAATTAAAAATTTCAAACTAAATTTATGCTAAAACAAAGAGATGACTGGTTTGTACACTCAATCATAGAGTCCCAAAAGTACTAATAGTTATTTTGAATAGCGCTTTCCGTCATGAAATGTATTCCAACGGATCGTACGTTACTATCACTAAAGGATATAGCCAAAAAAACAATGTTTTAAATAAAACTATAAAGAAACTTTGGTTACTTGTGGGACATCTCTAAACTGGGAAGGTCCAAACTGGGAGCCAAATCGGGCGAATAAGGTGAATGAGGAAGCAATTGGAGCCCTAAATCGTTGATTTTAGACATGGTTGCGATGCAAAAACCAAGTTTTTTTTTCGGCTCATGTTAGGCCGTTTCGCAGCGATTTCGGCCTTTAACCTCTCCAATAATGCGATATGATATGACAATCCCAGAAAACGAACTCCATGACTTTTTTGACCCTTTAACCCTCCCTTGGCCGCTTCGAAGCATTCTTGCCGGCTTCAGTCCATTGCCGGGCACTCATTCTGTTCTCTAGCGTGTAAAAGTGAATTGAGGTTTCATCAACAGTTACCAATCGCTAAAAGTGTACCCGATTCCGCATCAGCATGGCAAAACCAGCGGCAGGATAATATTTTCAGATTCAGAATCTTGCTCAAAATATGGCGTATGCGCTCAGTACTTATCTTGTAGTATCTGCTAGCTCGCGCACCTTCACAACGCCATTTCATGTATTGTTTTGAGATTGTCCTGTGTAACCGCATCGGGCTTGGCAGACAGTGGAGTTTTGGCTAGCACGAAACTCTCGAAACCAATATTTCACGGTGTTATCTGAAGAAGAAAAAATAATGTTTTATGAGAGAACGAAAATCGTTTTTTTTTTCAATACTCAACTTGTTATCAAACGCATCAACAAACATCAGCTGTCCAAACAAAATTAATGACTGTATCGCTCTGAAATATGAAGTGTTTGGCTAAATATGAGTGGAATATAAGGCACCATAATATTTTTGGCTCTGGCAGTCAAAGAGATTACTTTTCACCCCACTTAGTAAAATGTATTATAAACTATTACAAATTTTGAAGTCAACCGCAAAAAGTTCTGCCACCTTTCTAAATGACAAAATTTAAATACAACATTTTTAACAAAAAGCACTTAAATTTGTATGGAATATATATTCCTATATGGATCCGTGTGGTACAATTCAATGGGTTTAGTGTAAAATGCAACAATTTTGTGGTTTGAAGCTAAACTGAACCTAAAACGTGTTTTTTTCTTAGAAGAACCCAGTGAGAGGAGATAGATTTGTATGGGGGATACCCCACCTAGAATATTTTCTTAGAACTAGGAGTTCGATACGAGAATAGATTGATAAGTCAATGTATTTTATTATTCTTTTTGAGGCAAAAAGAGGGTAACGCACGTGAGAAGAAACCTTGAGTAAAATGGAAGAGAAAGGGAAATGATTTCGTAGCAAAAAGGTTGAGATAGTGCGTATAGTACATCGTTCTTTCGTTTCTTTTGTGCAACTGAAAAATATCCTTTAAGAATTAAAACCAAATGTAGGTAATTGTTAGATATAGCTGAAAAGAAGAAAATTCTACACTCTTTTATATTCCTTTCAAGTAGCTAAAATTCTTAAGTTTCGCTTAGAAAAAATCCCTATTTTTTTCATAGAAGATTTCAATGTTGACTCTGGTAACACATTTTAAGCTTCACTATTCGTGTCCATGGACGAACATCGTGAAACATTTCTTTGAAGTGATCACAAGGTTGTGCAATCGCGAAAAATATGATATCTCCGTTCAGTTTATATGTCGAAATCCCAAGCTTTTATTTCGGGATCGTCCCATAATTTTCTAAAAAAAACGATTTCAGGCATGACTATCTCTTTTGGTCAAAATGAACTTTCGACATCACTTGAGCTTGTATGATCACAATAGATTTACTGAAATTCACTTCTTAACCATTGAAATTGATGCAGAGTCGCAAATATGTGTTTATCAAGCCTTTCCTTCATTGCGTTGAGGTTTTATATACAAAAAATGATGTTAACCAACAGATAAAATTCACTTTTAACCATTTTCAATGGTAACCATTTTTCAATGCTAAATTATAAACAACAATACATATATATTTTTTCGTACAATAACTCAGAAGAAGGGCTAGATTTTCATTAAGGTTGACACATAAATTAAATTATAGTTCATAGTCTCCAGGTCGGCCTCGCTACCTTTTGCCTTTTACATAGACTATGATAGACTTAATATACCCTTTAATCCGATGGTACTGGGTATAAAAAATTAAAATATTTTTCCGAAAGGCGACAGAGCAGAATAAGTGTAAAGTCCTGTTCAGACTGTAATATTTATTTGAAACTCTAATGACAGTACATTCAAAATAGTTTTAAATATATACTAATTTTCGCTAGAAATTATAGAAAAGACGTATTATGATAGTCACGCACTTAATTCCCACCATAATATAATACTGCTGCCTTTGCTCAAATATACTGTTTGGAGCACATGCTCAATATTGGATAAAACCTAGCAATTTTCCTTATAAAATCTAAACTTAAGCCCGAAGATATACAAGCTCTACTTACATCTGAAGAAGGAGTAAACGAGTCTTCAATACAAATCACCATGCTTTGCCGCATTTACGACGAAGTTAATACCCAGCAGTTTTATGATTCTCCACTTCATTTGGAGAAACAAACTGTTTGGTGAGAGTTTTGATAAGGCTGCAATAGACAATACATCTTCCGAAGCGAGATTGGTCTAATGGTGATTTTCAAATGCGAACGGCATTGAGATAAAAATAACCTTATTTGTGAGCTCAGTTATATGAACCTCAATTATATGAACCTCAGTTATATGAACCTGGACCAAATATGGTTCCAATATGATCGCTCCTCATCAGTCGTTGCAATTGAGTTACTGCAAGAAAAATTTCCACACGTGTTATATCCAAAAAAAACAAGTAAGAAAATCACAGTCGGGTGTAACCGACTGTAAGAGGCCCTGTACCAGTGCAGGTCGCCTAACAAACACATTAAATGTTCCCCTAGCTTATGACCAAACACATGACCACTTCTCTCTGCACGACTAAGTGCCTTTTAAAACATTTTTTTATGTATGAAACGAAAAGGGGGGTCGCTCAAATTCAATTGCTTATAAAATCGTCATTTATTAACCGATTTTGATGAACTTTTCGGATTTTTGCTAAGAAGGACGATATCTCTATACTGGCATACTTATACTTTTTTTTGTGCCGAAGAAATTTTTACCCTTGGTGGTGATTTTATGGGGAAGGGGGGAGGGGCAAGTTTTTAAAATAAACTTGTAAAATTCCGGAGCAGTCCTAGTCGAATGCAAAAAACATGAAGTCTCTATCTATTACCGTTTCCGAGATCCTTTCGTTCATACGGACGGCCAGACGGACGGACAGACGGACAGACGGACATGTCTATATCGACTCCGCTATCGCTCCTGACCATAATGGGGGTAACTTTGGGGGGTCTCCGATTATTATTTCTACCTGTTACATACATTTGCACAAAACCAATAGGCTCTTGTACCTTCGGTACAGGGCCTAAAAAGCTATATTTTTTTTCCTATCTGTCTTTGCTTACTGGCTACAATTTCCCCCCTATTTAGACATCTTCCTACTCCCAACCGGTTAGGGTTTATTTTATCTTTTGAAAGTAAATTTTTGGTTACTTTTTGTATTGAGATTTAAAAAAAAAACCCGCATTCAAGTGTGCTCGACTTCAAAATACCCTTGAACCTTAAATTTGCTTGGGGCACATTGCTTACTGTATCCGTTTAGGAAGATTTAAATTAAGTTGATTGTACTTTCAAGTTAGAGTAAACCAAAGTAAACGATGGGGCAATTTTGTACGGAGGGTACCCCTCGTGGTCTGATATAGACATCTATGAAATATTTTATTAAGCTAAGAAAACAAGAAAAACAAATATTTTTCTATTTAAAATCACAGAAAGAAGAGAAGAATTTTTATGAGTATTACTCCTTAGAGCGGGGTTGGCATATTTATTAAATACTAATCTGAAAGGTAATTGAAGAGGCTAAAAATACAAAATTCTTCTTCATTCATAGTTTCCAAGTTGTTAATGTATACATCGACATGAATTTTTTAAGGGATGCCCCTTTTAGGGGACTGTTATTGACAAAATGCCTGTTATATAATAAAGGAAGTACCGAAGATTTGAAAAAGTATATTAATTCTGGTACATCGCGATGAGACGCATCGCTATTACTATGTGCATATGCGTCTGTCTCCGTAGAGAAAACTTAAAAATTCCTAATTTGTATACAAATTTCCACAGCAAATTAAATTATATTATCCCCTGCCTATTAAAACAGCCCTCGTAATTGTTATTATTTCGTTGCTCTTAAATGGCCACCAAGCAATTTATGTAAGCAAGTGTAATAATATTCGACCCGGACCAAGCGGCATACGCAGTTGCTGAAACACTTGTTTGTATATCTGGCTGTCCGTCCATTTGTCTGTCTGTCCTGCCAACTGCCAGCTGCCCTCCACTCTATTCTATAAAGCTTGAAGGCAATTCACAGCAATGCGTTTGCCTTCTTGCCGATTGTCTGTCGAGCACACAATGTCTGCCCGGCGGCTGGATCGCTGGCAATATTATCTCTGGCGGCTTTTATGCCGGCTGCGTGAATTAACGCCCAAAATTTATGCGCCAACCAAAGTGGCAAATGGGGCCGGCCCACTACTCCTGCTTGACTTTTACTTGCCTTGCAAAATATTCATGCGACTGCTCCATGTTGACAACTTATAATTATGAACTATAAATGCGTAACTTGTAGTGCGTTTTATTTGCATACAAATGCTTTTTTTATACAATATTTCTTTTCCAGATTTTTAAATAATTTTTTCTTTCCAAGTTGTTGCAAAATTTATAAATCATATTCTTGATAGCGTTTGTAGCGATTGGATTGCAATTAATTCGCACGAATCCGGTTGTGTGTGAATGAATGGCGCTCGTTTTTTCATTAATGGAGATGGTAGAATTTGTCGGTCAAGAGGGAGTGTAAAGCGTGAGCTTAAAATTTGCATATTTTTAATCAATTAAGTTAGCTAGCCTTTGGGGGAGTATTTATGAGTCAAGGAATTGCAAGCTGAATTTTAGTTTGAAGATTTAATAAAAATTATTTAAAAAAAAGTTTGCACTTAACATTTTTTGAAGCGTATATAAAATTTGAATAAGACTTGGACAGTTATTGAGAACAAACGATTATTCATATTTAAAAAATTATAATCAATATTTTGCAATTATTGCAAATTTTGTCACACAACTGCAAAATGAGCAGCAAAAAAAATTTTATAATTATTCGAAATATTTATTTATATTTAGAAATTATTAAAAATCAACTGTTTTAAATTGATTAATCAATCGTTTGTCCGTATGTCTGTCCAAAGAGAATAATTAAAATCGATTAAAAATAAACGATTTATATATGACAGAGCGCAGTGTATAATTTCAATTATATGCCATTTGCTGGACAAGTTTTCGCACAGTGCATGCACGCAGCGCAATTAGTCAAACCATAATTCTTACACGGCCGGCGGCATTCATGTTTTGGCTTGAAACTAAACTAAACTCAGCAGCAAACTATCTAATCTGCGTGCGGAATTAATTAAAAAACGCAAGCATTTAGCAAGCAGGCACAACGAAATCAAATCAAACGGAGGCGCAAACGTACCAACAATTTTCATGTGAATTTTCGCATTTATTTTGTACCCTACACAGAATACGTATGGTGGTTGAGTAAATGCATAAATTTAGAGATTCTAGATTTATGACATATCGATTTAATTTTGATGACATTTGAACTCGTTTGATGTGCTGAGACCTGATTTCGACCAGAATTAAATTTCGATTTTCGAAATTCTTCGATCGAAATCAATCACATCTCCGATAAAAACACTTTAAGAAAATATTTAAGTCCATTTACCATAATTGATTCCATAAAATAATTTAAAGTTTTTCAGTAGTACAAAGTCGTTTAATAAGTATAGATTTTATTAATAAAAATAATAGTAAAGAAAGGAGTGCAAATTTGTCTTATTTTTTAACTAAAAATGTCAAAAATTGTAAAAATATTCAGTCATGCTCGATCAATTCAATTCAATTACGATAGATTTTTTTAAAAAATAAAATGTTTTGCTGTACGTTCTTTCAAATATAATAATTCTTGAAGTGAAACTTCTTTAGCGAGTAACAAGTCCACAGTGAAACGGAATTCAAGAGGATGATGCTTGAGATACATAGAGGGGATAAGCATTGACTTGTGTGTGTCTGAAGCGTAGATAGTGAGTTACTACTGTTAAGTTTTGTGCACAAAATTCTGGTCTTCTCTTGAATCATATTTTGTGCTCATGGAAAGAGAGAATTTCATTTATGCTCTCTATTTATGTGTGTGTGGTGAGCTAGAACATGGTGAACTAATTAGAAGATGACAGACAGGGTGGTCTTTGAAATGTTGACATATTTTATTCAGTATGTAACTGACTGTTGTGGTGACTGGATCTGTTGCTGTTGAGCATGATTCTCAGCTACATCTGATAAATACATACATTCTTAAAGAATATTTTTCAGCGGCACAAGAAAAAACGAAGGAACGGCACGGAAATTTACTATTTCTCTCTCAACTCTCTCGCGTTCTAATGCTCTCATCCGTAAGAGAAAAGATATCCTTACTCAAATGGCCGTCAACCGTCTTCCGGTCATATCAACATTTAGTAAAGCGCGCTAGCCTCCATAATCTTGTGCGCGCTGGCGTTTTGAATGCCAAGTACGGAGAGATCTTTCCCGCCCGGTCGTCCTCTAGAAAGCGGGCTTTACATTATATTTGCTTACTCAGCCCAAAAAAGAATCGATTTGCAAGCGTGATTCTTCGCCTGATCTTCTAACGGCTAACGTTGTCGTAGATGGTTATTTCGGATTCAAGATAGACGAAGTTTTTCACAACACTGAAGTTGAAATTCTTCATCGTCACTGAAAGTCCAAGACGCGATGACGGAGTGCGAAAAGACACCAAGTACTTCGTCTTGTCCTCATTCACCGCTAGACCCATGAGCCGAGACTGTTTTTCAATCTCCGAGAACGCCTTGCTGACTCGCCGTTCCTGCGTACCGATGATATCGATGTCATCGGCGTAAGCGAGCAGCATTACTTCCTTTTGGAAGATCTAGCCCGACATACTCTGTATGTACGGGCATTGGCGTATGATGTATTCCATGCGAAGATTGAAAAAATCGTACGACAGAGCATCGCCCTGCCTGAAACCTCTCTTGGTATCAAACGGGTCGGAGAGGGTTTTCCCCACCTTGACAACGCTTTGTTTGTGAAATAGCGCCATCTTGCAAAGACGAAAAATCTTTGCCGGAATGCCTAGTGCAGACAGGGCGTCGAAATGTTTCGATTGTATCGGCATGTCGAAAGCGGCTTCACCATCGACAAATAAATGGTTTGTGTCTTTGTTAAACTCAAGGAGCTTTTCCAAGGTTTAGCGTAATGTGTATATTTGGTCACTGGTCGACCTTTTTGGTCCGAAGCCACACTTATATGGTCCTATCAGTGAATCCGAATCATAGAATCATATATCATATGGAAAGAAGACTTATTCCGCCATAGTTAGCGCAAACAGCGGGGTCTCCTTTCTTAAAGATAGGACAGAGATCACTGAGATTCCAGTCATTGGGAATGCGTTCATCGGCCCATATCTTGCATTAAAGTTGGTGCATACTTCTAACCAACTCTTCACCACCAGTCTTTGATAGCTCAGCTGGCAACCCATTAGAGCCTACCACAGCCTACCATCATTAACTGGTGCTTTCGGTGTCATTTCGGAATTGTGGAATTGGCGGAATTGTGCGCTTCATCGCCTCCGAGTAGGATGGAGAAATGACTCCTCTATAATCTCAGTGATTCCTGTTCATCCGTAACCAGATTTCCATTTTCATTCTTACAGAAAGTTACTCCGGGTTTAAACCCTTCGGTCAGACGCTTTACCTTTTGATAGAATTTTCGAGCTTCATTTCTGTCATGTAACATCTCAACATCCTCAAACTCCCGTTTTTCTTGCTCCTTCTTCTTTCGTCTAATAAGGTGTTTCTCCTCTCTCCGTTTCTGTCGATGTCGTTCTCTAATAGCTCGCGTTGCTTCCGACTGCATAGTTCGCTGATATGAAGCGTTCTTCTCTGGAGTAGCATTGCCACACTTCTCGTAGTACCAAGAATTATTCAGAGGTGTTGTATAGCCAATGACCTCCTTGGCAGCCTCTTTCCAGGGTGCAGGTGATATGTTGCCACTGCTCAAATATATCTTGAGTAGACGGAGTGGTATCCCGGAGCAGTCGGGAGAGTGTGTTTGAAAAGGCTACAGCGGTCTGTTCTGATTACAGCTAGCAAACGTCTAGCTTTCGTTGCATGTTGGAACGTGTGGCGTGTACTACACTGAGCTTTGTGCGTACCTTGGCTGTGACAAGATAATGGTCCGAGTCAATGTTGGGACCACGTAATGTTCGCACGTCCGACATGCTCGATGCGTGCCTTCCGTCAGATATAACATGATCTATTTGGTTGATGTAACTTGATTTTGACATCGTGCTTGGGACAGCGCTCGTACAGACGTTTCAAACGCTAATAGAACTCATCTTAAGCATCGTCGTATTTTCCGTTGGGGCGTGCGCATAAATCGGGCTTATAATAAAAAATTTAGACTTGATGGGTATCGCGACTAGACGCTCTTCAATAGGCATGAATCTGGAGACGAGGCAACATAGTGTCCTACTCACCACGAAACCACATCCAAATTCGTGCTTACTCGCATGGCAGCTGTAGTAGATGTCACAGGAGTTTTTTTTAGAGCAGCCCTGTCCTATCCACAGTATTTGCTAGATTGCAGGTAAATCAGCCTTGCATCTGACGAGGACATCAACCAGCTGGATATTTTCACCATCCCAATTAAGGGTGCGGACATTCCAAATGCATATACGTAGATCGTGTTCCTAATATCGTTTGCGGGGGTTGTCATCATAGGGTTCCTTCCGAGTCTTTCTTATAGCATTGAAGCATGGTACAAATATAGAAGGTAGCTCTCACAATATATGTAGCTGAGAGCCATATCAGAGAGCAGTAGAGAGTAAAAAAGAGTTCAGTATTTTAATTGTTTCTGCTACATAAAACTTGGAAGGAAGAAACGATAACTTCAATTGATAACGCATAATGAGTGTAGCATCCTCTCTCAACTGTAGCTATTTTGAGAGCGCATGGCTGAAGTGGCGTCACTATGTATTATTACACTTTAAGGTAAGTCAGCTAATTGAAAGCGCGGACCTGGACGAAAACGATGTACTTCATGTGAAACACCTGGAAAGCGCATTATAGGGTATCAAAAGCCTTGATTGACAGTTAATAAAATAATGTTTACAAATTTATTATTTTTATGATGCAATTTGACTGTGAAGTGTATTAACGCTTCGTTTTCAATGTAGACAATTTTTTCCTTGATTTTTAATAGAGTTGCTACTCAAAATCAAATCAAAACTAAATTTGCAGCGTGCAACTGCAACACAAAAAAAAATATGAAAAACAAGGGTGGAGCACATTAATTGCACTTGCAACGTGCTGCATGTAAAGAACTTCAAAAGCTTGTCAAATTGGCGCTTTTTTTTAGTCACTGCATTTAAATTTAAACAGCAGCAAAATCTTTGAGGCGGAAATCCACGGATTGCAAAAATAATCTCTGAATGGTGCACGTGTAGTGAGATCTGTTGGCAATAAAAACTTCAGATGAGAAGTAAGGTGCAACGAAACCAACGAAGAAGGCGTTGCAAAAACGTGAGCATTGCATAAATATATAATTAGGCACAGTTTAGTTGCAAACAAAAGCCAATTTGATTTGATTAAAAGGTGGCAACATTAACTGCAACGCGAAATCTGCGCTCAGTCGACAAGAACCGTGAATAAGAAAATTATTATTTAATTTCGTCTTACTTTAACGATTTGAGAACCACGCGGCGTTTGATTAATGCTGCTTTTCGGGGCGTGAAAATATCAAGCGGCGCTGATTTGAAACGAGCTATGATTATTGCTTTCGATTGTTGTTATTGTTTTTTGTGAATTTTAATTAAAAACTAAATCTAAGAAATGCAAAATAAGACAAGCCCGATTGCATTTACTTAACGTGCAGCGCATTCAACTCAAAGAAAAACACACATAAACTAATGCAAACTAGAAGATTTATTGAGGAGACAGCAACAATGGGAGCAGCACAAGGATACACGCGAAGCGTTTTTGTTTAATTAAAAAGCTTTGTCTAAGTTTGAGTGTTGCACGCGAGTACAACAACAGTTAAAGTACTTAATGCAGCAAAGGAAAAAGTAAAATAATTTCAGGATTAAATTTAATTGAAAAAACCGACAACAAGGCAAACAGCAGAAACCAACCAATTTTGCAGAATGCACTTATAAAGTTCAACGGCAACAAAAATTAAAATAAAACAATATTATTTTATTTTTATTTTGAAACGTAGATAAAAGTATAATCGAGACACCTATAAAAAGTTGTGCAAAGAAATGAGGAATGGAAAGGAGAATATGCACCGCAACAGTTGCTTGTCCGTTTTTATGTTATTTCTGTTTGAGGACGAACAGTGATGAGCGCAGCTACACTTTTTAATCCTTGCTTCAAAAATTCAATGTTGACAAACAAAAGATATGTGTGTGCTCGACTTAGGTATACACAGTACCGCCATTGAACCTTAAATTTCTTTGGGACATGTCTAGATCCGTGTAGACTACTTTATTGTAATTAGTATAAAAAATTTGGCGTATCAAAGCTAAACGCAACCACAACTAAAACCCAGACGGGTAGACCATATGCAAACTATCTTAAGACGGCAAAGTGGACATTAAATATCCAAACTTGTAGTCACTAACTTCTATTGTTCAAGTTCTTGCTCCGACTTATCCGGGTAAAATCTCCGTCTTCTCAAGATATATATGGACTATTGAAATGAGCGAACTCTGCAGTCGGGAGGAACTCTAGCTTTGGTTAAAAACCAATTACAGTCGGGCGTAAACGACTGTAAGAGGCCCTGTACCAGTTCATGTCGCCTAACAAACACATGAAATGTTTTCCGAGCTTATGGCCACTTCTTACTGCACGAAAAAGTGCCTTTTAAAACATTTTTTTATGTATGAAAAGAAAAAGGGAGGACGGAAGTATCATAGGTCTAATATTTTGGTATCAGATATGCAACCAAGTTCTCGACTTTCCAGTAAACTCAATTATGAAGCTTTGAAATTGAATGAAAACTGTGATACACCATGCAGAAACCAAATTGGTTGTTTAATGTACATATTGATATGTACACGTCCAGACTTAAGCACATCAAGTAGTATTTTCAGTAGGTATACAAATAATATGTAATATGATCGCATGTTTCTTCTCGAAATCCGGACATGCCGCTTGTGGAAAGAAGGACAGTCAATTCTGAATGGTATACAACCATTTGTTTGTCTGAAGTGTTCGATGAACTGAGAAAATCCAACCAACGAAGGCGAATCATACTTTATCTCGGTAATGCGAGCTCTCACATTTCGGCCATAACAAATGAGTTTTTGGACGCTCAAAACATCGAATTGATGGTTCATCCGGCGTACAGCCCTGACAGCGGTTTTCAACTCCCGAAGAAGCTATTGGTGCCTTCAAGACGCATGCTTAGGAGTAGCAAAACTGCTTCACAAAATGGTTCGGGGGAACTATTTTTTTATTAATTATGCTAAACCACATTCCAGAATCATGTGCCACACTTGAAAGAGCTAAATATTGAGTACAAAATCAGGAAAACACGAAATAAAAAGAAAACAAAATATTTTAAAACAGATGGTTATAACCGTAGAACATAGACTCATTTAGAGTAAAACTATTTGTGAATTATATTGATTTAAAAATTCCGTAATTCAGTTTCTATGTCTGTCCAAATGAACAAATCTTTACAGACAATGGAGAAATAACAGAAGGTTCTACCTTACTACAGAGCCATCGGGTTAACGAGTATGTGGAATTTTGGCGAAACACAAACACTCAATCATATAAATATGCAACACAGCAGATATAAAATTGTGTGTAGCTCCTGCTTCATTTTTGCTGCTTTTTCTCCAAAAACTATTGTTCTCTTGATATAATCTTGATATTTCTTTCTTTTGAGCAGCATGCGAATATAACTTTTAGAACAACAGATGAACATCAACTCATTATATTTTGTAGTCTGTATGATAGGTCGATTTATTTAGTGCATTATCTATGGATCACATTCAAATTTACTTCTTGAGCACAGCAACAGCTGGAGCAGCCGAGTAAACAGCTGGAGCAGCGACAGCAGCGGTATATGCAGCAGGGAAGGCAGCGCTGTGTGCAACAGAATGAGCGGAGTAGCTGCTGGCATAAGGAGCCACGTATGGAGCATATCCGGCGGTGTAGGTGGTATAAGCAGCTGGCAGCGCAGCAGAGTAAGCCAATGGTGAACTGTAGGTCAATGGTGCGCTGTATGCAAGTGGAGCAGCAGCCAACAGACCGGGCTTGGCAGCACCGAAGGCAACAGCGAAGAGCGCGAAGAGGCAGACAGCGAACTGTAAACGAAAAAAATCAAAAACGATTTACAAAAGGATATGGTTTTTGACTTACGAATTTGGCCATTTTATTTTTGTTTTGTTGGTTTGTGTTGTTGAACTTGAGTTCGAATTGTGTTTGATGCCATTTGTCAAAAGTTTTCAATTATTTATACAAAATTCATTGTTCAAAAATAAATGCGGCTGAAGTACCTTGAAAAATGCGTGGCTTCTGTAGCGACTACATTGCAGAAGTCATACCGCGTAGTCGCGTCAAGGCGTCGTCATTCGCTTTCTGATTATACATCCTAGATGCATGTATGTATTTTTAAAAATAATGCGATTTTACCTTCACCTTGTCTCATTGTTGTTGAGTTCGCTAAAAGTGGCATTCATGACGTCGTCGATGACTTTTGTTGCTACTCTTGCTACTTTGTTGCTTTGTTATGGGCGAGTATGACAAGCGGATAAACTTTAAAGCGCGCTTTTTTCGATATTAAAATGCACAGCGTGGAGCGCAGTAAATGCGTCACTTTAACATTTCGCACACGTTCTGCTGTTGTTCAAGTGTTGAGAAATGTTGCAATGAAGTCAAATGTGCATGAAAGTGTATTATAAAAAATTCGTCTCAAGAACATTCTTGTATTCTGCATTTATAGATATGCTGTAACATTAAATCAAAGCAAACAGTTTAAACACATAGAAACCTCATAAATTTCAAACACCTTTATGAGCATCGTGCGACGTGTCTTACATGTCAAGAGTATTTTAATTGGAAAACGGAAATAACCCAAAACTTTATTAGCCGCAAATTAAACCACAAAACAGCAATTAAACAAACAACCAATCCAGTTCATGCCATGCTAACACTGCAAAACATCAGCCAACAAGTAGCAATTACTCTGCGACATTTATGCGTCCATTAACGCGACTGTACGTGCGTTGCTTTTCATATTATTTAAGTATAGTACAAAACTATTTAGTTTAATTTTGTGTTTTGTATACATTTCGATATTAAGTCAAGGATATTTGCATTTGTCACAAAGCTTTATGGCTCATCTTTTTGCTATATAAACGCTGCAGCAATTGGGCTAAGACATCAAACACAATTGGAACACAAGTTCAACAACACAAACCAACAAAACCACAAATAAAATGGCCAAATTCGTAAGTTTTAAACGCATAAAATCCTTTTATTCCTGGAATAGCTTTTAATATATTTTCAAATACTTTTTAGTTCGCTGTCTGCCTCTTCGCGCTCTTCGCTGTTGCCTTCGGTGCTGCCAAGCCCGGTCTGTTGGCTGCTGCTCCACTTGCATACAGCGCACCTTTGACCTACAGTTCACCATTGGCTTATTCCGCTGCGCTGCCAGCTGCTTATACCGCCTACACCGCCGGATATGCTCCATATGTCACTCCTTATGCCAGCAGCTACTCCGCTCACTCTGTTGCACACAGCGCTGCCTTCCCTGCTGCATATACCACTGCTTTCGCTGCTCCAGCTGTATACTCTGCAGCTCCAGCTGTTGTTGCCGCTCCCGCTGCTGTGCCAGTGCTGAAGAAGTAAATATGGACTTGACTGCGATATAGAATATGTTTCGGAGATGTTTCCAATAATAAAAAAAAACTAGAACAATTTAAAGTCCATTTTTTTTTTTTTTTTATAATATTTGTAAGGACTCAGCCACCATGAATCTGAAAAGTGGCACAAGAAACGTTGTTCTTGCATCATGAACCCTAAAACGCTGCAGTCTCCAATATTTGTTCCCTGCAAAACTTTGTGGGTTAGTTTCTTATTTCCGATCATCTGGCGCTAATAGTCACATTAAGAGCAGGTCCAATCAATCTACTGAGTGAAGGCCGACTACTATCTAGTTGCGCAGATATTAGTCGTTACTAACAGCAGCTCGAAATTGCCGTGTATCTCAACATTGAGTTGCCTCAGCGATGGATATAGATGATGCAGAGGATCGATTCACCCAAAATGTACATAAAGCCGCTGCCATTGTCAACCTTCCAAGTACACATCACCCGATCCAACGCCCTTGCTTCACCCTTTACAAAGCCACAAGCGAGATTCTTCGGACAAAGCGAAGACTGCGAAGAAAGTGCAACAGAACACAGCATCCCCGGGACAGACTAGCCTACAATAGAGCTGCTGCTGTGTTCAAAGTCATGCTGCACACAGTTCTTTGAACAGAAGTTGAAAAGAATGCACTACACCGCTGACGCTAACTACTCGCTTTGGAAGGCAACAAAGGCGACCAATAGGCAGTTTCCCCGGCTGGTTCCTGTTAAGGATCCCTATGGTGTGCTAGCTATATCCGAGGAAGATCAGGCTAACATCTTCGCAACTAATTTGTAGACCAGGTTTACAACGTGTTCATTTGCTGACGAGAATGACGTGGCCAGAGTGGTGCACTTACTTGCAGTCTCTCTTCAATTGGACTTAAGAGCAGTCAGTCCCGAAGAAGTCATAGGAGTCATACGTTCTTTGCCTAGAAACAAAGCACCGACGCACGACAGAATATGTCATTCTACCTTAAAAGCATTGCAAAGGCTCCTCTATTTGACGTTAATATTTAATGCAACGTTGAGGATAGAGCATTTCTCTTGTAATTGGAAACTAGCGAGGATCAATATGATCCAATTGCCTGGCAAACCAAAGGATTTTGCTAGCTCTAATCGGCCAAAAAGCCTCCTACCTTCATCTTTCCTGTCGAAGGTTGGGGAAAAAATTTTTCCGACACAGGTAACAGACCTTAGAGTCTATATCTGAGCAATGAAGTTTTTGTGGACGTGCAGGAACCCTTTGACCTAGTGTGGCGTGGAATATGACGGTGTAACATCAAAATAGTAGGACTGGCTGAAGCCAGAGAAAGGGCGACCAGATGTAGCTTCTGCTATAAGATAATCTCTGAGAGACAGCTCTGTTTTTATTTTAACTCTGAAGATAGATCGAATCAAGGCAAATCATTTTTAAGTTTAGCAAGTACTCCGGGGTGCCATACTCTCCGGCAAAGAATTTAGTGTGCGATTGCATAAGATATCGTGGCCTGGGACTTTAACAGATTTTTGGTATTTTAGGACGGCTGCGGAACTTGATTTTTACTAATTAATTAATTAATTAAATTTTTTTGTAGGTTGGTTAGTTGCACTGGGACAGTTGCCTCACCTCTTGGTTAGACAAATATTCTATCATTGGGACCATTCAGCTATTTGATTTAAATAAGCCTGCAACATATCTGAGGCATTGTTCGAATCTGTATCATTTGCTAATATTATTGTATCGGCAGAATACGTTGTTACCAAATTGTTTAGAGATTGTATAGAGCACCGTACCAAAAACGATTCCCTGTAAAATACTTGCTCCTATCAGACGGATCGTAGAGACTTCATTCCTGCAGACAACTCTGAATGCTCTTTCCCATAGGTATGTACCATTGATGAGAAAAAATCTGCAGAGAACCATTTTGAAATAAAGCCCAGAGATGATCAAATGCTTGTCTTACATCAAGAAATACTGCAGAACAGTATCAAAATTGATCGTGTGCATCAATGATAATATAGGCAACAATCTAGCAAGCCAAATTCTTTGAAATATTTTGGAGAACATCTCTAGAAAACTTACCTACCTCAGCGGAAAAAAGTATTGAATTATTTTTTAACAAAAAATTTCATTATGTCACAAGAGCCATCTTTCGTCAATGTGGAAATTTTTAATTCATTCACAGCAGACAGATTTATTTATTTGCTTAATTTCATCGGCGCCGGAGAAACTGTCAACACGTTGATTGTCTTTGATAAAAATAAATGTCGGCATGGTCTTCACGCGATACTTGGCTACCAGTATTTGAACTTGTCTACGTCGACCTTTAGCACCACGGCTTTGCCGGAATATTGACGCGTCAGTGAACATACAGTAGAATCCATTTCCTGCATGGAGTGCAGAACGCAGAATAGAAGTCAAGTACCACCAATTGGCTGCCAGCCGACTGTGCTGCGCATTGTTGCCATTTTTCTTATTTTATATTTTTTTTCTAATAATTTATTGTGGCAAATAAATGTTTCCTAAAATTTTTAACGATTTTACTAAATATACTTAAGAGATATCCGAAAAAGAAAATGTTCACGCCATGTATAATATTTTTTGTTTATTTATAAATTCATTTTAAAATATCAGCCAACCTGTAGCAGGTGCTTTTAGAAATTTATGCATCCACTAACTCGACTGTACGTGCGTTGCTTCTTATATTATTTAACCATTGTACAAAACTATTTCGTTTAGGCTAATTTTGTGCAGCCAAGCCATGACCATGTAAAACAATTTTTAAAAAAATTTCGATTTTAAGTCAAGGATATATGCATTTGTCGAAAAGTTTTGCTATATAAACGCTGCAGCAATTAGGCTAAGACATCAAACACATTTGGAACACAGGTTCAACAACACAAACCAACAAAACCAGAAATAAAATGGCCAAATTCGTAAGTTTAAATAGTATAAAATCCTTTGATTCCTGGAATAGCTTTTAATACATTTTTAAATAATTTTTAGTTCGCTGTCTGCCTCTTCGCGCTCTTCGCTGTTGCCTTCGGTGCTGCCAAGCCCGGTCTGTTGGCTGCTGCTCCACTTGCATACAGCGCACCTTTGACCTACAGTTCACCATTGGCTTACTCTGCTGCGCTGCCAGCTGCTTATACCGCCTACACCGCCGGATATGCTCCATATGTCGCTCCTTATGCCAGCAGCTACTCCGCTCACTCTGTTGCACACAGCGCTGCCTTCCCTGCTGCATATACCGCTGCTTACGCTGCTCCAGCTGTCTACTCTGCAGCTCCAGCTGTTTACTCAGCTGCTCCAGCTGTTGTTGCCGCTCCAGCTGCTGTGCCTGTGCTGAAGAAGTAATTTGGAGTTAACGGAAATATAGAATACGTCATTATAATAAAATAAAAGACTAATTTAAAATCCAATTTTCATATTCTGTTTTTTTTTTAATATCCTTAAGGGCTCAGCTACCACGTATTTGAAAAGTGACACAAGACACAAGAAGCTTTGTTCTTGTATCATTTATGTAGTAAGTAGATCTGTAGAATCATCGATAGTGGTGTACCTCGATATTTTCGATAGTTTGAGTAAAATTTCTCGATACTATCGATATGTCGGAATATTGATATATCAATACACATAAATAAAAATGAATGTATGTATGTATGCTTGTATGTATGTATGTGTGCATGTATATTCCGTATAGTCTCCGAACCGATTTAGCTGATACTCACAAACTTCGGATAGGTCACGAAAGAAATCCGGTTAAGTTTGGCCAAAATCCCCATCTCCCATACAAGCGATACAAAAAAAATGCAACATATCTTTGCACCCATTTAAGATAGAGGGACGAAATTTAGTATACATGTTAAAAAGATCGGGAAAAGTAATCGTGTGAAGTTTGCTTAAAATCCGAGGGGGCTATACCCCAAATAAAAAATTTACGTTTTACACTTTCCATCATAAGAAAACCTTTCTGTACCACAGATTATTCTATTTGACAGCACTTGATTCATCCCCAAAAGAAGAATGTGTTGTACGCGTAAACATTTAGGTAGTTGTCTGGGAATTCTAGTCACATCGCGACCGATGAGGTTTTTGTACACCGAGGGGAAGGTGTAAACTTTGTGCTCAATGGTGGTCTGTTGATGCTTGTCCAAGTGCACCTTATTTAGCTGCGAACCATCCAAGTTGACGCATATACGCTTGCTGACAATCTCAGCCGGGCAGACAACATCCTCGTGGATGGCATCAATGACGAAGGTCAACATGCGCGAACGTGGACGTTTCTGTTTCAGTGGGTTCCGTGCCCTACGTGTTGTCTTGGGCACAATTTTACGTTCTTTTCTTCTCGAGCTCACGCACCAGAATGATTAGTATCTTCTGGAACACCTTCTGCTGTGGAATAAGCACGTAGATGATGACGGAACTCTGTTTTTACAGCTTGGCGAGGTTTGTCCGAAAAATATCCGACCAACGTTCAGATCTCCGCATTGGTGTCCACGTTCTGGCCGACCTTCGCTGACAACAACACCGGAATACATCGAGGAATACCAAAAACTACTGTTTGGGAAATTTTGAACAAGATTTTGGGAATGACTCGCGTTTGTAATACTTACCGAGATACAACAGTTAAATAAGCGCAAGGTCGCGTCGAAATTTGAAAAGACGCGACCACGCGAGCATTTAACTGTTGTATCTCGTTAAGTATTACGTTCTCCATTTTGTCCTTATAGGTTTTTGTAGTAAAAAAGATGGGCTTTCGATTAAAAAAAAGAAGAAAAAAAAATTTTAAATGCCCGAAAGCCTCAAAAAGAAAAGTCCTTAAAATATTATTATAAATTATTATTAATAGAAAAAAATGTTTGAGCTTTTGAATTTATCGATGTAGCCACCACCATTGAAACGTTGGGGCAGTTCAGGAATAATGCCCCAAATACAAGATTAATCTTTATATATATAGATGTCAATATTGTTCATAAACTAACAGTTAATAAGCCAAAATTAATAAACCCACCGAACTCTTTTTGAAATTGCCAGGGCTATTTCATCCTTGGCATCAAAATCGGAAAGATTAATTAGTTCCAGAGGATCTTGCCTTTAGTATGGTTGTTGCTTCCACTTCATGGACTTAGCCATATCTAAGAAAATATAAATAACATTTTTTCTAAACACTTCTATAGAATAAACTTTCCAGTCCATGGAAACTTGAATTACTTGCAGGCCATAGCTGTGATTCTTAGGACACGTTCCAATAACACTTAACACTGGCGCAGTTCGGTCCATGTGGCTGGCGAGTCTGTGGAAAAAAACACATCCATAGAGAGTTATTTTGGCATACATGATAATATATTCATCTCACATGCAGCACTACTGTGCGTTGCAATAATTTGCTCATCTCTACACAGCACTAATAGTAGACAAGCAACGCACATTTGTCTTATATTGTATTTCTTAAAACGAAAAGATATTTGTGATAGAAAGTCAAATAAAGCGAATAGGGGTGTGAGTAAGGCAAGATCTCATTTGTATAGAAAACTAAAACTAACTACTAAATTCTTTATAGACATACATAATGTCTGACAACGCATTTTATGTGAAAAGAATTTGGGCCAGACACCGTTGCAGGATACACGATGCATGCTTTTATTTAGTTGAATGGACTGGCTTTCCTACAGGATACTCTGCATGGGTAAATTCAAGAGATCTAGTCGAGTGCCAACATTTAATAGATGAATTTGAGCGAACTGCTGACGAAGTGCTTAGAGTTACGACCGGAGATAATGTGGAAACTGCCCATCTATGAGATAGCACAAAGACGTCATGTGAATACATAAATATGTACATATGTATGTATGTGTGTGTCTCTTTTTTATTGTCAATACATTAAAAACATGTGGAAAAGTATGTATTTATGAAAGTTACCATGTCAGGTGAAGTATTGTCTTAAGATATCACGAGTAACCTGCATAAAACTGTTCAAGAGTGACCATGAAGCTACTCTGCAACTGTAGTCAATGGATCTTCTTGCAGGAAAGATAGCAGGTGTTGTAGGCAGGAGAGCACGATGTAGATATTGTGCCTAATGTGACGTAGTAAATTGGGATTTGTCACGGCGGCATCATGTTTAGGGAAGCCTAACGTAGAACTAAGGTTGCAATGGTTTCTAAACTTCAGCTACTTTATAATAAGTAGAATCCGCCGATCAACTTCTTACTTTAGTCAAATATTGACCACAAGTTGTAATATTTGGCTTGTGGTTGAGTGATGAATAATGGTTTCATGCTGGTGCAGGCATCTTCGTAAATGATCAAACCTCATTCCATATAATGGTGCTCATATTATTTAGGTAGCGCTTGAAAATATGAATTGGTTTATAACTTTTATTTATAAGAAAAAAGCAAATTCGACACATTTTAGCAACATTGAAGGTGCGTTTGCAGAATACAGTCCTGGAGGAGAGTGGGAAAGGGGGCGGTATAATTTTTCAATATAAGATGAATTTGACAACCAAAAAAAAGTGTTATACGAGGGTAATTTAGAAAGTAAAGGCCCATAGCCGCTGTAAAATTGGAATTTTTTTTTTAATTCCTTAATACTTTAATACGTTGTTGTTCCTTGCGCACGCCAGCGCGTGACGACCCATGAATTTCTCGACGTTGGTGTTGTTATCGCCGATCTTTGCATTAAAGTCACTCAGTGCAACAATTATATAACCACTAGGAACAGAGTTGATTGTAAAGTAGAAAAGGTTAAAAAATTCGTTCTTAGAATCATCTGTGTCTAGTTCGGTAGACTCTGGACAATGGTTATGTTGCGGAATTTGCTTTTAAATCGAGCTATTATTATGCGGTCAGAGATAGGCTTGTAATCTATCAACGCGTGTATCAAGCTTATGGTTACTATTATGCCTACACCATTTGCTCGTCTTTGAGTGTGGTCACTGCAGATGAAAAAGTGACCTGCCAAGGTGCAAAATTTGCCTTGCCCGAGACATCTGGTTTCAGAAAGTCTCTGCAAACTTGCACGAGCTTAGAGGAATCAGAAAAAGAGTGCACATTCCATGTTCCTATTCGAGTCAGTTGCTTAAAGCGAATTGTCGTCATCGTTGAACGGTTGTTGTTGTATCCGAGGCTTGATTCCATTTCTTGAGTGAGTATAATTTTTACGGTCGGGTCACTGTCCCAACGCAACATGTTTTATGTCTGAGGAAGGACATATTGAATTTTATTTAAGAGGCTTCGCTCTCTCCACCTGACAACAGATTAACCAGCACTTATAGAAAGTAAAGAATAATTGACTTTCTAAAAGCCTGTTTCTAGCTGCCCCGCGTAGAGGATATAGTCGCACTACCGTCAGTGCACATAATTACGGCACTTACACCGGAGTGATACATGTTATTCCCCTTGTGTACCTGATCGGCTGACGGCTAAGGAAAGTATCCATAAAAATCTATCTGGGTTTTTTAGTTTTTAGTTAAAAAAGTGTTTTTTCTTGTTTTTTTTTTTTTTGGCTAAGAGTATTTTACTTAAATTCTTATGACATATTCCTAGTCTCCCTACATTTCTGCCTTCCCTACTGAGATTTTGTAAGAATATTCATTTTATTTGTTTGGAGTTTCGTCAAATTTTAGACAGTACCTGCAATTCTAAGTCTGCAGTATCCGGTCAGGAAAAACCTGCAATCATTTTTAGTTCGTTCTTCTTGAGATCGTTGCAAATTTCCGATTTCTTCATATTGTAAGGGCTTAGCCATTTTGCATTTCATCTTAAGCCTTTAAAGTTCTCCCAGAACTAGTGCGCGACTAAATCTTTTTCTTTTTCCAAGATCCTTAATGTACTTGGTCTGAGTTCGCAAATGGCTCTGGACCAATGAAGGGAGATTTGAATATTATACCCCCTATTAGGATTAAACTGGGCTATTGTATAGATTTCTGGCTAATAGATACTGTTAATTGTCCTAGCGATTGAAAGTTCTTATAAAGTGAATGCAACATAATCTTACTTTCTGTATACTCCTCGTCATTCACCATATTAGTTTGTATCTATTAGTTCCCAGTCATATAATTAATAGTAATCAATTATTTCTTCTAAGGATTTGCCAGACAATCCTCAATTTTTGAAATATTACACAAGTTTTAAAGACAAATTTTTATTGCCACAATTTAACAGATGGCGCTTTAGTGTTGCAAGGCTATGTAACGAAATACAACACTGAACGCACTTCCCCTCTTTAACTTTAGCGACGTACAAAAACAAATTATTAACGGCTTCGTACTCTTCCAGAACACACGTCAAAAAGTAAGCGTCGAGAAAAAAATATTTATTTCGTTAGTAACTGCTCAAGTTGTCAACAGCTAGTTGTGAAAATTTTCCAAAGCTTGAGTCAATAATATTCGAAAAAAAATCATGCAAGGAATTGAAAAGGCTGAGATCGCGCCAGTTGTTGCTGTTGCCAACAGCGTTGATGAGGTGATGCCAACGTCGAGCGAACTGACCAATGTTGAGATGTTGTACAAACATCCGCTTGAGAATTCCTGGACTTTGTGGCACTGGGAAAATGATAGATCGAAGTGCTGGACTGATATGCTGAGCGAAGTTACCAGTTTCAACACAGTTGAGGACTTCTGGAGGTAAGTGTGTGCTCTTTTTTTTTGGTGGAAATTTAAAAAAAAAAAATTTTTTTTTTGTTCAGCATTTATAATTTTGTGAAGCCACCATCTGAAATCAAAATGTACAATGATTATCTGGTCTTCAAACATGGCATACGGTAAGTAAAATCAAAAAAATTTAATTTATTTGCTATTTTTTTTATTACAGTCCCATGTGGGAGGATGAAGCCAATAAGGATGGTGGTCGCTGGGTTATAATTCTGACTAAAACGAACAAATCGTTTTTGGATAATATTTGGCAACATTTGGTAAGATTTTAATAATTTGATATGGCAATATGGCTTACATTTGGGGTTGTGCAAGCCGGGTAAATTGTAGTCTGTATTCTGTAGACAGTTGTTTTGAATGCCAGGTACGCGCAGATCCCTCCATACCTTGTCATTCCAACGCTTGCCCGATCGTCCTTTACTACGCTGTCCACCAATCAAGTTTTGGGCCCCCATATAAACCATGCGGGCTGGAACAATTGAGCCTATTCCAATTAGGTAATCGGTCTTCTGCAGCCAACATCATCGAACAACTCATACCGCTCGCGGTCATACGTGACCCAAACTCGTCGCCGAATCTAATAGGAAAACTTTATTCGACTCAATCACGATCCATGCCTCTGCGTCTTTTTGATCTTAATTTTAGTCTTTCGAAGGAGGACTTTACTTCTTATTTCCTTGCTTAGATGAGATTCCAGTCATTGAGTATGCGTTCATCGGACCATATCTTGCATAAAAGTTGGTCCATACTCCTAACCAACTCTTCGCCGCCGGTCTTAAATAACTCAGCTGCCAGTCCATCGGAGCCTGCCGTTTTGCTATTATTCACCTCGACCTCGTTATAGTCCAGTGGCTCTACAAAAGTGCCAACATTAAGTAGTGGCTCCGGTGTCATTTCTCTGTCAGTGAAATTGTGCGCTTCATCGCCTCCAAGTAGGTTAGAAAAATGACTCCTCCATAATCTCAGTGATTCTTGTTAATGTTACTCCGGGCTTACTTTCAAAACAGTTTTGAGCCTATATGACGCTGTCTTTTTTGTATCATTTACGGGTTCAGGATCAAGGCTCACGAATCTAAAATCACGTTTAATAAGATTGAAATATTCATAACAGCTGAGCTGGGATACTCTGTTTAATTTTGGGGATATTAAATCATGGCCTGCAGTCTTTTTGTGTTTGAGCTTTGCTTTTTTCACTTTATGTACTTCATTGGCCTGAAATCCTAAGTCTTCGATGCATTTGGCTGAAAAAAATTTATTAATTGAGTCTACTGCCTTTTCTTATGTACGTGTGAGTCCACTTGTCAGATCGGTTTTAAATGGATGTAGAGACTGTAGCCGGTGTGCGGCCTAATGTTCACTCGCGCTTCTCATACGGGTATTATAGATCTTATTTAATTCTTCGAGTTTAAAATTTTTGCTTAGCTCACTGGTTGCAGTCTTTTGTTTTTGCTTAGAGGCAAGGAATCTCAGACACTGCTGTTCATACTAAGTCGCCTTAAACTAAATAGAACTGAAGATTGATCCAATTTCGAGTTCTGCAAGACATTCATAATATGATATAATATGATACTACAACATTTATTTTCCACAGTTACTCTGCCTCCTTGGTGAGGATTTCGACTACTCGGAAGAAGTTTGCGGTGCCGTAATTAACATACGTCACAAGGCCAATAAGCTATGTGAGTAGTGACAGTAATTATTATATTTAGTTGGTGCAATTAATTCTGTTTTTTTATTCAAAACAGCTATTTGGACCAAGAATTATCGAAATGAAAAGGCCATAATGACGATTGGCAAGAAACTGAAAGAGGTATTGCCATTGGCTGATATACCTCTTCAGTATCAGAATCACAAGGATGCCATGACACATCATGGACCATCCGTAAATTCCATGTACTACTTGTAATCGCTTTGCTAACTGATTGACGCAGATGTTAGTTGATGAAGGATGGATGGAGGAGGATATACACTACAATACAAGCTATTATGCAACAACTACTTATAAAACAAAAGCAAATTGAAAAAAAAGCAACATAACAAAAATTATAAAAGCAAAAAAAAAACCAAGCCAATTGGAACAAAAAAAAAAAGAAACAAAGCAAAGGCTTAGACGCAAAGAAGAGCCACAGAATTAAAAAAAAAAAAGTTTAATGATATACCATGAAGACAAATGCCTGCAATTTAGATATATTACAATCTTAACGATTTTATTTCATTTATTTGAAATGCATTTTAAATATGTTGAATTATGCTACTCAATTTTTTCGCTACTACACAAAAGCTTTACTTAAAAAAAGAAACACTTGGGAAATTTTGAATTTAAACATTTACGAATTTGTTAACCAAATAAATGGTCTCTGGAAGATACACCAAATAAAAGCAACATAAAAACTTAGAATTTCTTTTTTATTTTATTAATTGTATTACAGTGTGTAACCGGAAAAATAATGCTGCAGTCGAGGTACTACGCACACATCTGGCTAATGGAGCAGCATACTTTTTTAGTTTTATTTTATAAAAATTCATGTAATATTTAATTCTGGTCTATTGGAACAGAGTTGGTTAAATGACAAAAAAATGCCTAGATAAAATGGGTTGGGTTTGATACCTTTCGGGAAAATGTTTAAACAATTTCTTAAAAAAGTGAAAGATAATTTCATTATGCGAATATTGGACAACATTTGTTACAGAGATATCAAAAAAAAAAAATATAATTTTTTGTTTATTTATAAATTCATTTTAAAATATCAGCCCACGAGTAGCAGGTGCTCTTAGAAATTTATGCATCCACTAACTCGACTGTACGTGCGTTGCTTCTTATATTATTTAACCATTGTACAAAACTATTTCGTTTAGGCTAATTTTGTGCAGCCAAGCCATGGCCATGTAAAATAGTTTTCGATTTTAAGTCAAGGATATATGCATTTGTCGAAAAGTTTTGCTATATAAACGCTGCAGCAATTAGGCTAAGACATCAAACACATTTGGAACACAGGTTCAACAACACAAACCAACAAAACCAGAAAAAAAAAATGGCAAAATTCGTAAGTTTTAACCGCATAAAATCCTTTGATTCCTGGAATAGCTTTTAATATATTTTTACCTAATTCCTTAGTTCGCTGTCTGCCTCTTCGCGCTCTTCGCTGTTGCCTTCGGTACTGCCAAACCTGGTCTGCTAGCTGCTGCTCCACTTGCATACAGCGCACCTTTGACCTACAGTTCACCATTGGCTTACTCCGCTGCGCTGCCAGCTGCTTATACCGCCTACACAGCCGGATATGCTCCATATGTCGCTCCTTATGCCAGCAGCTACTCCGCTCACTCTGTTGCACACAGCGCTGCCTTCCCTGCTGCATATACCGCTGCCGTCGCTGCACCAGCGGTTTACTCTGCCGCTCCAGCTGTTGTGCCAGTGCTAAGGAAATAAATATAGACTTGACTGCGATAGAAAATATGTGATTCCAATAAAAAAAAAACCATAGATCAATTTTAAATCCAATTTTCATATATATATTTTTTTATGTGCCTTAGAGTTTAGCTACCATGAACTTTAAGAGTGGTACAAGAAGATTTGTTGTTGCAGCTTGTATAAAAGTATCTTAGGTATTAGAGAACGCTGCAGCATAGCGTGCATGATTTCGATATATTCTGTAACTATTGCAAGAATTTATGTATGGGAAACATGCCATAATTATCCCTTATGAACCTATATGGGATAAAATAATAAAGCAGCAACACATATGATGACGGATATATGTAATTAGATCGCTTCATCTCGTCATGTGGATCTACGTATACCCTTCAATTACCGTTCATAAGTCTTGGAAATGTCTGGTCCGATTTAAATATATTCTTTTTTTTTTATGTTTTATATTCCTCAGTGGTTTAAAAAAATTAGTTTGCAAGTCACAAAGCATAACACCTGCTGATGGCAACGATGAAGTTTCACATTATAAGATACGAAAATATGTCAGTAGTATTGAGGCGGTTGATAGAATATTTTCACGACAGTTACGGAGAAATCTTTTTCTTAAATGCACCTGGCAGTACAGGCTTATCGCACCTAATTTCAATGATATAAGTCGTAGCATCAATTAGCATCGCTGCCACATTATTGGAAGGAGGACCAATAGCTCATTTTGCGCTCAAAGTGTCATTGAATTTGCAAACGGTAGATGGATGAAGAAATGTACAAAACTGAGAATTAATCATTGGGGATGATTGTATGCTGGCACACAAACAACCATTGGAGGTACCATATCCATCTAATTCATTGACGGCAGCTAAAGGGACTTCTGTACATGAGGTAAGCGACTCTAAGAAGCATTAGTCAATAGCTTTTGTCAAGTTCAAGCGCAACGTTCTATTCATACAACACTCAGCTCACGCCGATAGTTTTGGATTTCTTTTTACTCAACTGTATTGATTCGAATAGACTTTTAGTTGATAGGCTTTTAGATCTTACATCTGATCATTTAGCAATAATGACATCGCTCGCTCCTATAGAAACTCCGCAGGGAACTGTTGCTCACATCTGGCTCTTCTGTTTAAGTCTTCAGAGCGAAACTGGACAGCAGAAAAAATCTGAACACGGAAATACATGGACCCGAGGAAGTTGAACACGCAGTTTCATTGCTCACGAGCAACATAAAATACGCAGCAGCAAAAGCTGCCCAGAGGACCCCAATTATTTTCAAACCAAAAACACGGAACACAGTTGGCTCGCATTGCTGTCGCTCTTCTTTGTCTGAAAAAAGGGTAGGAAAAGAGTACGCCAGGACAGAAGACAATTGCGTGCAGCGAATATCTAAAAGACAAGTCGATTCCAAAAGGTTCTCACGAAAGCAGACAGCACCAAATTGATGATATGATGGACAACGCAGGCCCTAACGCAGACTCCAATTACTTGCTTTAGCAATTAATAAGCCGTTCTAAGAGACAAGCTACTGTGCAAAGACCATTAAAGGATCCAAGAGGAGGATGGTTTTATACCAGTCAGCAGAAAGCCGAGATCTTTGCTAGGACCTTCGCTTCGGACCATATGCAAAGTTATGTTCTGCGCACAGCTGATCCACCGTATCAAATGGCACGGCCAAGCAACAAGAAGGTGCACTGCAAATTAAAAATCTGAAAGCCAAAATGTCTCCGGATAATGACTGTTTTCAGAACCGCAGTATTCAGCTTTTGCCACTAAAAGTCATGATTAACAGAAGCTTAAGGTTGAAGCACTTTCCAAAAATCTAGAGGTCTGCTCTGATCACGATGATCGCCAAGCCGGAAAAGCAGCTAACTGATATTGATGTGTATTGGCCTATCAGTCTTCTCCCTACATAGGCAAAAATGTTTAAAAGGATCATTCTGAACCGGATCATACAGATAGAAAGTGTGGTACGGGCGATCCAAAAATTATAGTTTGGCTTTCAGATACGTCATGGAACTCCGGAGAAGCTCCACCGTGTGGTCAATTTCGCCCTGGAAGGCATGGAACACCACTACAACAAAAGCCTGTCTACATATAACTTGGTGTTGTCTTGCTAGACACACAACTATGGTTAAGCAAACGGAGCGTAGCAAAGCTAAAAAATGTCGTAGCTCCTATCCGCCAATAACAAGCTGTCGCTGTCTAATAAGGTGGATATCTACAAATGAGACCTGAGCCAATTTTGAAATAAGCCCTCCAGGTATACGGATTCACTGCAAACAGCCAAATGGATAAGACCTAGAGAAAAGTACTTAGGAGAATGTGCAAAGCCTCTGGTATATGCGAACGACGGACATCGAAATAGGCTTAAGGGTCCCTAAGGTAGGCGATGTAAGAGTGTATATTTGTAGAACTCAATATTGCTATTTGTACCAATCCGTTTATATTTTAGGTTTGTAGACGCAAAGAAAGATTCGATTGGTACTTGCAAGAGGAAAAGGACAGGAAAGAACGCATAAAGTTAATATATACCTGCGCAGCTCAACGAAACGAATAGTTTGTGCTATATGCGTATATGTATATGCATCTCTTCTTGATACTAGTTATATGGATTAACTTTAGCACTGAGAGTTTTATAGATGTTGAAGTAGATATGTCTCATTCCATGCTAACACTACAAAATACCTGCCAACAAGTAGCAATTACTCTTAGGAATTTATGCGTACATTAACTCATTGTACGTGCGCTGCTTCTTATATTAATCAACCATTGTACAAAACTATTTCTTTTATGCTAATTTGGTGCTTTGTATATTGTGTGTTGATTTAAAGTCAAGGATATTTGCATGAGTTAAAAAGTTTTATTAATCATCTTTTTGCTATATAAACGCTGCAGCAATTAGGCTAAGACATCAAACACTTTTGGAACACAAGTTCAACAACACAAACCAACAAAACCAGAAAAAAAAAATGGCAAAATTCGTAAGTTTTAACCGCATAAAATCCTTTGATTCCTGGAATAGCTTTTAATATATTTTTACCTAATTCCTTAGTTCGCTGTCTGCCTCTTCGCGCTCTTCGCTGTTGCCTTCGGTACTGCCAAACCTGGTCTGCTAGCTGCTGCTCCACTTGCATACAGCGCACCTTTGACCTACAGTTCACCATTGGCTTATTCCGCTGCGCTGCCAGCTGCTTATACCGCCTACACAGCCGGATATGCTCCATATGTCGCTCCTTATGCCAGCAGCTACTCCGCTCATTCTGTTGCACACAGCGCTGCCTTCCCTGCTGCATATACCGCTGCCGTCGCCGCTCCAGCTGTCTACTCTGCAGCTCCAGCTGTCTACTCTGCAGCTCCAGCAGTAGTTGCCGCTGCTCAACCAGTCGCCGTGCTCAAGAAGTAAAAACAATTTCTCGTTAGGATGTTATTCAAATAAAAAAAAAACAAAAAATAGATCAATTTAGAATCAAATTTTCATTTATTTATTTCTTAATACGAGTAGATTTATTTTGTCTCCATACAAGTACACTTTTAGAATATTATAACGTTGAAGTCTAGTGTGATCCACTTCAAGATATCCTATTTTCCTAGAGAAAAATTTATAGACGAGCGAACCGAAGCTTTAATAAGTTTCACGGTGCAGAGAAACATATTGATGGAGAGGATAATGATAGAACAACAATGTAAAAAACTTAAAACATAAAAACCGAATTTCTTTTGGAAAAAAGGCTACCAAAGGCTTCTGTATCAATTTTAAAGCCTCCAAGAAAGCTTTGTTCAATTGTACAATCAATAAAGTGTATACATATATTCATGCATAGCTTGACAAAACATTCTTGCCGTGTCTGCTTGACTGTTTCTGCCTAGTATGCTCCCTATTTTCATATACCTCGAATAGAAAATAATAAGGAAAAAAACTTATAAAATTCGCCGTCATATGTTCAAAGTGTAGCCCAACCAAAATTAATAAATGTAAGCAAATATTTTTAGAAAAATAATTTTTGTAGCTTTGATTCCAACTAGTTGGTTTGAAGCTATTTCAAGTGTGGAGAGTACTTATGTATATATGTTCCTTATTTTTTTTTTTTTTTTAAATAAATTTTGTGAATCTGGATCGAGTATGACTTTTGAAAAGTTCGTTAAAAAATGTATTTTACTACACATTTCGAACAGCGCTGTCCTCGAAGAGGGGAGCTGACTTTTTAATTTTTTTTTTTTAGTAGGCAAAATTTCGAAATGTGTAGTAAAATACATTTTTTAACGAACTTTTCAAAAATACGCCCTTGGATACGTCTGACAAGTGTTTTCATTCTCGGAACTTTGTTTTTTGCAGTCTTTGTCAACTTGCATTTCTTCTTCTTTCATATTCATTTCTTAAGCAGGTAAAATTCCATCAACGATCACTGTTTTCTGTGGCTTAACAGCTGATGAAACTTTGACGTATATGATTTTGTTCCTAGTACTAGAGGAAATACTGGTCACAGAAAATAATTTATTGATGAATACCATTTCCATTTTCTTGCCTTTTGTTTTTTTTCCCATCGGGTTAACACAATGTTACATCGACTCAAACCGTATGTGAAACACAGTCCGTATCCATATTAGTAATTTGGATATCAAAACATTCTTCATAATTTTTATTTAATTTAGCCTTTAACGATCTGATATTTCTTGCCAAATTAAATTGCCCACACACGTTAAAAAACAAATCTGGAATTTTATTACATAGATGGGAGTTACTTCTTGTAATACTCTTCAGTACTATTATTCTTCAAATATCCAATATCATTCCATGGCTTTTATCGACGATTTTTGGAGTGAAGACTTCAGCGTCACTTGCTCATTAGTCATTAAATGACTTCTTAACCATTACAATTTATGATGCAGAGTCCCCATAATATTTATTAAGCTTTGCCTTGATTTCGGTGATGTTTTTTTAAACAAAAAATGTGCTTATTCGTCTCATGAAATTGATTTTTTTCCATTTTCGTTAAAATTCTATTCATAGATGCAGGACGCACAGTCACTGACTTATCAAGCCACCCATATCACATATACTCGGCGATATTCTGGCCGTGTACGATCCACACGACGAAGCTTACGCCTAATAACACAAAGATAAAATGGCCCATTAACTGTTTGGCCCGGTGGAACGAACTCTTGGTGAATAATGTCCTTCGAATCGTAGAAAAAAATCAACATTGTCTTCACTTTTGACTTTTCCAAACGTGATTTTTTGGGTTTTGGCTCACCGACAGCTTCCATTCGGCACTTTGACTTTGAAAACTCCATGTCTCCTTACCAATAACAATGTTAACAAGTAAGAAAATCACAGTCGGGCGTAACCGACTGTAAGAGGCCCTGTACCAGTGCAGGTCGCCTAACAAACACATTAAATGTTCCCCTAGCTTATGACCAAACACATGACCACTTCTCACTGCACGACTAAGTGCCTTTTAAAACATTTTTTTATGTATGAAACGAAAAGGGGGGTCGCTCAAATTCAATTGCTTATAAAATCGCCATTTATTATCCGATTTTGATGAACTTTTCGGATTTTGGCTAAGAAGGACGATATCTCTATACTGGCATACTTACTTTTTTTTGTGCCGAAGAAATGTTTACCCTTGGGGGTGATTTTATGTGGAAGGGGGGGGAGGGGCAAGTTTTTAAAATAAACTTGTGAAATTCCGGAGCAGTCCTAGTCGAATGCAAAAAACACGAAGTCTCTATCTATTACCGTTTCCGAGATCCTTTCGTTCATACGGACGGCCAGACGGACAGACGGACATGTCTATATCGACTCCTCTATCGCTCCTGACCATAATGGGGGTAACTTTGGGGGGTCTCCGATTATTATTTCTACCTGTTACATACATTTGAACAAAACCAATAGGCTCTTGTACCTTCGGTACAGGGCCTAAAAATGAAGTTTTGATCCTTTTTGGCATCTTCGAATGTTGAATCCGAAGCGCCTTTTCCTTGATGCTTTCGATTGATTGATGCTGAACAAATGGTGCACACACTTTCCTGAAGCCCAAATTATCAACCAAAATGCGATGGATTGAGTCTTTGGAAAATCCCAATTCCGATTCCATGAACTGCATTGACGATGCCCAAACGTTCGTCGTCCTTCAAGTCTTCCCGTCTTTGAAACGTGTATAACAGTCGTAAATAGTGGTACGAGATGGACAATTATTCGCATAAACTTGTTTCATCAATTCGTGAGTTTCGGTAAAATTGTTACCAAAATGCCCAGGATAAAAGTTCTGGAAATTTTGAGACACAACTTGTAACTCATACATATATTATAACATTTAAAGATAACATAAGGGTTCTACTCAATCATTTCTTTCAGCTTGGACTTGGCGGTTATTTTGTATACCTCATGCGCATACTTCCATATAGGACTTAGGCTGGACTTGTATATGGTCACTTTGTTGGATAGAGAGAAGTTATTTCTTGTCACTTATTTTGTTCAAACTTTTTCTTAGCCATTTACTGCTCCATTGTGACGTGTCTCATGAACGTAAGCCTCTTTCCAGTATAACGGCAAGGTATTTGTGAGCACGTTCATGCTTCAAGATGGAACGTAGCAACGTTGCACCAGGACAAGTATCTCTTTGAAAGCAGCCCAGTCTTGGAATGCTTTTAAAGAGTAATTTTATAAATAACAGTAGTTGGTTAGGGAGTAGTTTTAGCAACGTTTCAAAATCAAAAGTGGGATTTCTTAGCCTTCAACTTCCTAATATGCAGCTTTATCTCCTGCAAGATCTCTCTCATGGAGTCTGATGTCAAATCAAAACCCTAAAAATCTGTTTCCTAAATTATCGGCAAAGACGTCTTCCTCGAGTAGCACCTGCCGCTTGCAAAATACTTGTTTGAACGTATCTTGCAGGCGACTATTTCTTTAAACGTCTTGTAAGGTTCCTGAGAGTGGTCACGTTTCGTCATAATCTCGCACGGAATGAAGAAGTAAAGAACACAAAAATAGCTTGAAGCAGTTCTTCAAAGGAGCATACACAACTTTGAGAACGATTCAATTCCAAATAATTTCTATGTATTTTTAATGCATGCGTCTCGCATAAAAGCTATTCTTTTGCTACCTATTCAACTCAAGCAACATGTAAAAAGTTTCCAGAATATAAATTTAGCATGTAAGCCAAAAATAGAAAACTCACAGCTAAGTCTGCAAATCTTCTTTGACATTTTTACCTGAATCAAACATTACACAAAAAAAAAAAAAAAAAAAAAATCATATCTCAATCAAAAAACCTTCGACAAATTCTAATAAATAATAAATTTCCGGTGTTGCCAAATTGATACGTTTTACGCAAAATGCATTTATTTTTTAGGACGAAATTGATTTTCGTAACATTTTTTTTGCTTATAATATTTTCGGAAAATTTAAAAAAACAACAAACTTAAGACTAAGGAAATTAAGAAGCCAAACAAGTAGAAAACCAAATCAAGCTAACAAACGACATATTAAAAGGATATGCTATGCTGCTAAAGGATGTACAGTTGGGAGATTTCCATGCTTTGTTGCATATGAATTTGGCATAAGTTGTAATAAATTCCGTTGGAGTTGTTGTAGACGACAGAAAATTGTTTATATTCGATATTCAAATTATGTACAAAGCATTTTTTGATATCCGTTTTAACATTTCAGGGTGTATTCCATGTCCATGTCAGCGTCGCAATTTCAAAGGATGTGAAGAGCTTAACGGAAGTAGGCAGCATATGGGTAGGCGGAGTAGGCTGAAGCATAAGGATACGAGTATGCGGAGTATGCTGAGTAGGCAGGAGCAGTGTAGGCAGCAGCGGTATAGGCAGCAGTGTAGGGTGAAGCTGCAACATAAGGTGAAGAGTATGCGGAATATGCGAGCGGTGCGGCAACAATAGCAGGCTTGGCAGCAACGCAAGCAATGATGGCGAACATGCAGATAGCGAACTGTAGGGTATAGAAATTCAGCATTTTAGTAATATATCCAACAGTTATTACTATGTTGTGGATAGTTATTATCCTTTATTTTAACACTTTAACACTTACGAATTTGAACATTTTGATTGTTTTTTTTTTGTCGGTCGGTTGATTTGCTTCTAGATGAAGTGTTCTACGTTGACTGATGACTATACAGTAAAATCGCCGGCAATTTATACACAATTTTGGAACGAGGCATCATCTTGGTGTGACAATAGTTTTGTCAATAGGCCTTGTTGCGTACGAAGGTAGACAGACGCATTGAACGCAATTATTATGCACAACAGAAGCCCACAACTCTTGCCAATTTGGACAAAGAGTCTATCGCGATAATTGACGTTAAGGTCCAAGCGCTCTGACGAACTATTTAGAAACAGCGGCGCGAAGCTAGGACGGTTTGCAAAGTGAGTAGAATCTTGAAGGTATGTATTGAAATTGAAAACTTTTTTGTTATTGTGCTGACAAAATAAAAATTATCAGGTGTACGTTTAAACGTACCTGCTGTTAAAAACGTAAACAGAATTTGTATTAAACTGCATTAATTTCTTAATCAATATTTTCAATTTTTTTCAACTCACTTGCAGACAAACTTGGCGAAACTTAGTCGAAAAGGGTACATTACAATTGATACTACTTGGCAGTGCCGACCAACGGATGTTCGAGCATTAATTAGATAGTTTTGAGCGTAGGTTTACAATTGGAGGCGACTTCAATGCGAAGCACACCTTGTGCAGATCCCGACTCAATAGCCAGAACTGTATAAATACATTATTGCAGGCAGTTTAACGGACACCAAAATGAACTACAAAGTGAATTTCCCAGCTATAATCGCGATAAGAGTATACTGTAGCTTAGACAAGGGCAACGCTGCATCATTTCCCAAGCACCTTTAAACGGTTTTAACGCCTTTTACTTCTTACTCTTGAAGCGTCCTAGTGATACAGGAGAATACAATCTATTGCAATGACGATCTACACTGCTAATAAAAATGAATTCTTTTAGTCGCAGTCGATGTCGCTAGTACGCACCTGCCTGACAGACGGGACTTTCTCGGAGATTCTGAATTGTGTGGCGTCCAGCACGAATAGGATTCGTGCAGGTGTTCCCCAGGGAATCTTACATTCTTGGCCCACCTTGTACAATCGTCTTACTTTGGACGTACCATCCCGATAGAGGATTCCCAGGACTTTCTCACCGCCATATACACTAACGATACAGCCATCCTTGCCAGAGCCTGAGCTGCTTTAAATATACCTCTACAAGTTTGGCAAATAAGTGGAATATTTGGTATGAACCATATTAATTGTGATGAATGTCCTGGGTCGTCCTCTTAGGTCAGCTGATTGGTCACAAAACTGGTTACTAATATCTGAGAGTGCACTTAGATCAGCGCCTCAGCTTTAGAACCCACATTAAAGTGGTCGTAAAGGACTAAAAAATTGAGCTTCTCAGTTGCCACAGAATCAATGATGTGAACATCCATCTACAAGACTATCACTTGCCTGTTTTTTTAAAATGTAAGAGTATGGCATTGCTGCACACAAATCAATAAGATTCGCATTCTGTAGGCGAAGATCCTACGCAGACTAACAGATGGGTCCTGGTATATGCACTCAACCAGCCTGGAAACGGACACAATAATTCCTAAAATCAGGGATGTTACTAAAAAGCAGAACGCAGACTATCTAGAAACACTTAATGGTCAACATAACCAGTTAGCCAGATGACTCCTGAAACGTAGAGTTAATGTGTCTATAAATGTGCCCAATATTGGGGATATCATTAAACAGTAAATTGTGACGTACTAAAAGCGAATAAAACAACATCCAAATGAACATGCTAGGCGCGTTATACAAAAACTCCAAAAAGAAATTTGAGGTTGTACGGGAGCTACAATTCATAGCGTGCATGAACAATTGGGTATTTTGATTGAATGCCGATCTGTTTTGTTAACATTTAATCTAAAATAAATACTAGATACCGTATTCACATATAGACAGACAGACGGACGCGGATAGATCAACTTGTCTGGTTGAGTTGATGAAGGATATATCGTTTTATACGGTTACCAATGCCGCTTTTGAGTGTTACAAACTTTTTACGGAGAGAGGAGAAATGCCTTTTCAGGCGCAAGAAAGGCGGGAGTCTTGAGAATGTTCAGATATTACGTGACAGAAATGAAGATCGAAAATTCTATCAAAAGGTCAAGCGTCTGACTGATGGTTTTAAGCTCGGAGTAACTTTCTGTAAGGATGGAAATGGAAATCTGGTTACGGATGAACAGGAATCAATGAGATCGGAGGCGATGAAAACCCGTGAGCAAGGATACACACCACCTATTTGTCGACAATAAAGCCGCTTTTGACATGCCAATGCGATCGAAGTTTTTTGACGCCCTGTCTGCACTATTTATCCCGGCAAAGATTGTCCGCCGTTGCATGACGAGACTATCTCACACAGCAAGTGTTGTCAGGGTGGGGATAAACATTTCTGACCCCTTTTAATATCAAGAGAGGTTTCAGGCAGGGCGATGATCTGTCGTGCAATTTAATCAATTTTCTAATGAAATACATTCTACGCCAGTGTCCGTACATACGGAATATTTCGGGATCGATCTTTCAAAAGGGAGTGAAGCTGCTCGTTTACGCCGATGACATCGATATCATCTGAACTCAGGAACGGCGAGTTAGCAAGGCATTCTCTGAGATTGAAAAAACGTCTCGGCTCATGGGTCTAGCGATGAATGAGGACAAGACTTCAGTGTTGTAGAAATCTTCGTCTTTCTTGGATCCGAGATAACCAGCAACAACAACGTCAGCCTGGAGATCAAGCGAAGAATCACTTTTGCAAACAGATGCTTTTTTGGGCTGATCAAGCAAATGAGAAATAAAGCCCTCTTTCTAAAGATAAAAATCAAGATCTAAAAGAAGTTGATACTCCCAGTTCGTGATTGAGTCAGATGAAACAGCGTTGGAAGTCTTCGAGAGGAAGATTCTTCGAAGGATTTTAGGTTCTATCGGCCACGAATCAATTGGCATATTTATATAACGTAAGCTGCTGATCAGAGAGCGCTGGTGTCTATGATCCATACAAGATGCAAGAGTAAATCTTCCAAATTGAATATTTATAATTAGCTTGGAGATGTATTGTACAAGCTTTTTTTAAGTGTTCGGCTCAATCTCATCAAGATTTTGCGGAGCACAGGCACATTAGGCTAATAACAAAAAAAAAAACAAAAAAACAAGAGTTTTTTCTACGAAGTTTATGTTTAGCTGTAGACATTAAAGCAAGAGCAGGTGATCTTCATGTTTTTTTTCTTTTTGGAGTTTTAAACTACATGTTTCATCAACAACGACTATAAGATATAGAAAAGCTCTTCCGACTATGGCTTATATTTTATATATGAAAAATCTGCGGAACTAGATTTCCTTGTTTTTAAATCGTTTGCAATGATTCTAAACGATGTGATATTGCTTGTTTACACTTCCCCACTCCCGAAAACTTCTCTCATTTAAGACAGCCTCAACAATCGATGCGTCTCAGCTGAAGATTACTTCAAATTGTGGAAGTGATTCAAAAATATTAGGAAAAGCGTAAAAATTTCGCTCGAAACTCGACATGTTTGCACTAAGCACGTTATTGACAGATATCTAATCTGACTTTAATGACGGTTTATATCTGCATATTTTGACCATAACTAACTGGTTTCGCGTTTTCTTATCAAATGGCAGAAAATTATTTGACGTTTTGCATGCATTGCAAAGCGTGGCATGAAAAATTTTATGTGAAAAACAAGTCGCGTTAGATATGCAAAAAAATATATTTTCACAAATTTGAAAACAGCCATATTATATATTGAAGATAACGCTTTTGTCAAAATATAATCAAACAAAACAAATTGTTAACCCGGTTAACGGTTAAGATATCTAGATCTTAATTCTTTATACCGATGAAAACATATAATTTATATAATATAATATTTATAGAATATAACTAAACTAAATGTTAAACTTAATTGCATTCAACAACTATTATAAAAAAAAATTAATTCCTATTATTCATTAGCTCTGAATTAATTGAATAAAATTGGTTTGGGAGCGGTTCTGTCTAGTGTGATGCTTCTGGATATAAAAATTATACATTGTAGTACATACCAATTAATTTAAACATCTCAACGAATATGCCAAAGCGGACTTGGCTAAAACGATTCCTCACGCTGGTCACGGACGTTCTATATTTATTAGTACGAGGGTTGCTACATATAACCATAAAAAAACGATAATTTATGAGAAAAACTCGTTTTATTGTTTATCAAAATATTCACCAATAAGATCGAAACATCCTTTCGAACCATTTTGTGAAGCAGTTTTGCTACTCCAAAAAAAATAATTCCAAAACATGCGTTTTGTAGACATCAACAGCTCCTTCGGGAGTTGAAATGTGATGAAACAAGAAGAAGTCATTTGGTGCCAGGTCAGGACTGTACTCCAGATGAACCATCAATTCTATGTTTTGAGCGTCCAAAAACTCATTTGTTACAGCCGAAGTGTGATAGCTCGCATTATCGTTATGAAGTATGATTCATCTTCGTCAGTTGGGTTTCCTCAGTTCATCGAACACTTCAGGCAAACCAATGGTTGTATATCGTTCAGAATGGACCATCCTTCTTTTCACTGCACGCGGCACGGTCACAACATGTTCAGATTTCGAGAAGAAACATGCGATCATTTGCTTGTATGTGCTGCGCGCGCGAGTAACTTTTGTTAGACTTTGCTCGTCTTGAAAGACCTGGACGGTCTACTGTTATTTTCCACAGTGGCCAAGGATGGAGCTTCATCACCAAAAGATGATTTAAGTTGATTGGTGCACTCTTGTCTTCTGATAATCCACGTCGAAAATCGTTATAAATGTTCACGGTTTAATTCCGTTTTTTGGCCGAGATGAACTTTTTCAGGTGCCTGTAAAGAAACCAAATTGCGCTCGTATGTCAAAGTGTTTACATTAAGTTAGGCCTAAAAAATGTCAGACTTTACGATGGAGACGTCAGATTGCATCTGGCAACATGTTTTGTTGCACAGGCTAGAAATATAGGTAGCAACCCTCGTATATTGTGAAAACAAACTTCCCGCCTAAACTCACCAAACTAATAAAGAGCTAACTCAATAATAGTACATACTTAGCTGTTCATTTGGGTCAAACAAAATCCTTGAAATGCTATATCTTCCTTCCAGCCATAATAAATTAAATTAACTTAGTAATCCGAACTTTATAGCCATTAATGTATATAAATTCATGCTATTTTTTTTTAGGGCACTGTTTGGTCAAATAATTCATGATACATCATCAATAAGCAAATCTGTCAAAATAAAATTCTAATGAAGCTATCTAACCTTCCCTGGTTCCATTCCACCATCAATCTCCATCCATTTGTAGCGTAAACTCGCTCACCTAAACCTTAATTTAAGAACTCACCTATAAGTAATTAGTTTTAAGATTAAATAGTTTCATTGTGTTTTTGTATTATTTTTTTAGTCTCCGAACGAGATTTAAGAATTCCTGTGCTATGCCGGGTACAAATTGATTGATTTTTGTTTAACTTTTGGTTTCATTTGCTACTTAACTGGCAAACTGCCTTCATACAGGCAAACGTAATAAATATTTTTAACCGTGACGCTGAGAAACCAAAAAAAAAAAAATTTAGAAAAACAATCAAAGCGACGCATAAATATTGAACAACTTGCGTCTGTGCGTGCTTTGCATATGAAAATACCAAAATAAAGCGGCAGCGCTACACAAATCCCAAAAAGTTTATAATCGGAACTGACAAACAGTCGGCCAACGCGCCTTAATCGAGCAGCTATACGAAGGTTAAAAAAACACAACACAAAATACTTATTTGTGACCTACTGACCATAAAAATCGTGCTGACCGCCAGACAGCCCTAGAACATATAGAATCACGGTTACAAACGTTCTGTGGCATAAGGCGATTGAGATTCTATAAATAAAACTGAACTGCAAAGTGTTAAACTGAATCATTTCGACTTGAGTGTGCGCCTTTTTTACAACAATGTATAAAAAAATTGTAAGTTTCAAGCGACACCACAATAGAACAAAAGATACAAAGACACTCGAGTGTTGCAACAAAGATCACAACAACAACAACAGCACACAGCCAAAAAGCGCCACATTAGTACGATATACCAAAATTTCAGATACTTATACCAGCGCCGAAGCTACTACTCTTCCAGATACTGCTTTTAGCTGCAATATTTGCGCTGCTGCTGCAACATGCTGCAGTGAATGCTGCACCGCGCCCTGGCGACATAGCGAATGCTGCGGAGGAGATCGATGTGCCACCGGAGCATCGTGCTGCACCGCCTGCTGCACCACAAGCGCCTCCACAACCAGCAGCCGTGCTGCCGCCGCCGCTCACGTATCCTTTGTTCTACCAAACTGCATTGGTGCCATTCGCGCGCAGCTCCAGCAACGAACGCCTTCAAGCTTTGCCCACACTGCTGTCTCTTCCAGTTGCAACGAGTGTCGTCTGAGTGCTGTGCCGCCCATTTTTGGTTGTTATCAGACGACATTGTGGGCGTTGAACGCGTTCAACGCCTGTAAATGAATAACTCTTTTTTGTTATATTTTATTTTTCTTTTTCGATTTATGGTTAACAAAGTGCGAAAATTTTGCGAATATATTTTACTTAGATAATAAACATACAAAAAATCGTTTATTTTATTGAAAATGAGCCACACGTGCTTCAAATGCTGATGCGTTTTGTATAAATGTATCAAATTATTCGTCTTGGTTTTATCTGTGAATTTGCATTTTAATCTTCTTCACAGTGCAGTAGCTGAGTAGATTCAAATTAGCCGCACTGAGATGATGACGTATGTGAAATATTTAGTTCAGTTCCGCATTCTTTGTTTTAGTTTATTTTTAAATTTGCAAATACTTCACATGTCGCATAAACAATGAAGATTTGAAATGTTCCAGAGCAGCTTTAAAAACTGACGTAGTTTCAAAGTATTTTTTTACAACTTATTTAAAGAGTATGCTAAACGGATTCTGCTAAATATTCTGGCGTGTCTTTGAAACCACTTTCATTTCTATTAAGTACAAGAATAATTATCTCAGAAATAGTTTTAAGTTTGGTGCTTTGAATAGATGTTCGATTTGGCGCCAAAACTGTGTTGTCTCGTTTACAATTAAGCGACAGAGATTATCTCAGAAGAGTAATGAACATTAGTAACCGAGGAGTCAAGACAGATATTAACAAAATAAAGCACGTTTCCTTTGGATAACCTTTAAACTGTGAGCAAATTGTGAGATGGTAACCCTCTCACTTTTTAAAGAAAGCCATGAACACGACTCCCCTATGATTCTCCCAAAAATCTCTCCTTCTTCTGATATATTGCTTTGTACAAAGGCACAATATAGACATCGTGCTACTAAGCGAAAACCTATTACCTATTCATAGCCAGGTAATCACCAAACCTCAGCAAGCAATTGCGGTGCTGCAAAACTCATCTAGGTTTCAATGGACCAGTAACGAGTTTAATTCACTTTTAGGAGGACTGGAAAGCAGATATGTACATTGTTTGTGGTGACTTCAATACTAAGCACATGTTGTGGGGTAGTCTGAGAGGTAAACACAAAACTAAGGAACTAGATTATGTTCTGTAAAATAGCGCCAATGTTCTGGCAACCGGATCTCTCATAAGATACCCTTACCGGGAAAACAACCAGCTAGGATGTTTTGACTTGAATATGATCTTGCTTTAGAAAGATATACTTACGCACGCACCACCCTATGGATAAGACAGAAGGGCTAACGTTTCATTTTCTTCGACAATATGCTGGAACATATGGATATAGACAAAGATCCAACTTTTTCATTGTAGAAGGCAACTCGAAGCGCCAATCGTTAATCTTTGCATTAATCTTCGTGGAAGATGGTGTCGCACTGACACCAAGCTGAATTATTTGCACAACCTTGCATCAGCCAATGAAGTCTCAACTACTGAGGCACCTTTAGAATCTCCAGTTTCTTTGACGGAGATCTCAAACATAAGAACAAAGCTCCTGGTCATGCTATTACATGCTATGCCACCCTAAGAGCTGTGCTCTTCTTGGTTAATTCTTCCTACCCTAGCAATGGCTCTGTCAGCCTGTTGTTGGATATGAAGATGCAGCGGCGTTAGATTTAGTAGAACGTCTAATGTCACACTAGGACAGGTTCGCATTGCTCCTGTTATAGATACACAAGCCAACCTTTGAACTTCGTTCAGTTGCTTACTAGCTGTTGTCAATTTAGCTTTATCCGCCCAGACAATGGCTCTATATGTTATTATGGGTCTGACCATAAAAAAAAAACATGATTTTAGGTCCGTGTGTTCCAGGGTTGTCATACTGTATGGGTTCAAACTTATTTGTAACAAAATTTTCGAATCCCCATAACTTATAGACAAATTAACGAATTTTAAAACACCACAAGACTTTTTTTTGCACAATTTCTTAAACTTTAAATCTGTGTATCGTACACATTTTTAAAATTAATATTTCATAGAAAAAATTTTAAAAAAAAGAGTGTTTGAATTTTTAACCCTTTATGCGCAATACGATGTTCGCTCGGAATGATTTGCTGTCGCTGCAACAACAACGATATGCGCGCTTGGAATCGCTTGCGGTAAACTTGAGTGCTGATGGGCGTATATGTGCGCTTCTTTGTGAGTTTTGTTAGGGTATATTTGTTGTAACGTTGTGTTGGCATATTAAGGTTTGGTCGACGTATGTATATCCTTGTTTGTTCTTGGCGGCCATCGTCACAATACATTAATGTATGAGCATGATTAATAGCTAAGGAAACATCATTAATAAATAATACAAAGACTAATTGACCAAGATCACTGCCTTGTGAAGTAGCATAAATCGGTGTAGCTATACGAACGGTCAAAGTTACCAGTCCAAAAAGTGGGGAAATAATTAATATGGCTTTACATGAGTTCCTCTTCTTACGCTTAGGCGAGGTATTCAGACTTTTGATGTCAGTAAAACCTTTTTCTAGCCTCAGACATTTTTAGAGCTTACGCAATTTACAACCGCACTGAGAACAAAGTTGAAGATGTGAACTAACTATGCAGATTCAATGTGTAGTAAAGGTAATTTCTTTCAATTGGTTAATAAATAAATATTTTATGCCATTGCCTTGATATTGGCTGGCAGAAAGCAATATGTTTTAAGTGAAGTAGAGATGGTTTTGCTTTTTATTCAACTTGTATTTTTTCTGTTTGTAAGAAAAACCTAAAGATGATTTTCAAATACCTTTGCAACGATATCCCACTTAATAGAGTTGGGCGAGTTTATTTTTCTTCTTTTTCACATTTTGGTGTCTGATTGTCGCCATATTTAATTTTCACGATGCACATGCTAAAGTAGCTTTTGAGGTTTTTAAAATCATATTTTAAAATCTGAGCATAAAACGCTGAACCATACTGTCAATTGCATAAGATCCCACAACATTAATTCTTGTTTCGAGTTTTTCAATCATATTTCTCAAGCATAGAGTATGCCTTGAATTAAAATTTCCACATTTCACTTAATACGAAAAACAAATTTGAAAAAAAAAACGTAACAAAACGCGACAAAAAGTAAAGTTTTTAAAATGAATTGGTTAAAAAAAACATTCGCTAGAATATTTTACGGAGCGAACCAAAAGGTTACGGCTAGCGAAAAGGAAATATTTTTAAAAGAACACGCATCGCCTACTGCTTTTCAAAATTTGGTAAATGAATTGCGATGGGAACAAATTCACGCATTGGGTGGGACTACACAGATGAATTTAGGAGCGGGCCAAACTACAAACATTTTAAAAGCGGCATCGCGTCAATGGAGCGATATGACAGATTTACAAAAGGCAAAATACATATAAAAAAATTGCCGAGAAAAAGAAAGAAATCTTAAAGAAGATGCCGCGCCCACTCCCATAAAAAGAAGCATATCGCGTTGACATTCCCTGGAAGGGTCAAAGATGGAACGACGATCCAAAAGCGCTCCGCACCTGAAGGGTAAAAAAAAAAATGGATTTGAGCAGCTTAAGCATTGACTTTCGCCGTAGTGCAAGCAAGGCAACAGCAGCTTTTAGAACAAAAACAACTTCGACAAGACGCAGTAATTTTAAACGCGCTTTTGGAGAAGTTGCAGCCGAAACAGTGCTTAAAATTTTACCAAAAATAAAAGAATATAACAAAAACAATTTAACATTTTATCAATACTTATTTTTGTACTTAGGCAAGTACAGCTAAAACTAGCTGCGAATTATAAATTTTCGTTTTATAATATACAAACGATACAAGGATCATGAATTCGGACAGACGGACAATCATATTCGAGTTTTTCAATCATATTTCTCAAGCATAGAGTATGCCTTGAATTAAAATTTCCACATTTCACTTAATACGAAAAACAAATTTGAAGAAACGTAACAAAACGCGACAAAAAGTAAAGTTTTTAAAATGAATTGGTTAAAAAAAACATTCGCTAGAATATTTTACGGAGCGAACCAAAAGGTTACGGCTAGCGAAAAGGAAATATTTTTAAAAGAACACGCATCGCCTACTGCTTTTCAAAATTTGGTAAATGAATTGCGATGGGAACAAATTCACGCATTGGGTGGGACAACACAGATGAATTTAGGAGCGGGCCAAACTACAAACATTTTAAAAGCGGCATCGCGTCAATGGAGCGATATGACAGATTTACAAAAGGCAAAATACATATAAAAAAATTGCCGAGAAAAAGAAAGAAATCTTAAAGAAGATGCCGCGCCCACTCCCATAAAAAGAAGCATATCTCGTTGACATTCCCTGGAAGGGTCAAAGATGGAACGACGATCCAAAAGCGCTCCGCACCTGAAGGGTAAAAAAAAAATGGATTTGGGCAGCTTAAGCATTGACTTTCGCCGTAGTGCAAGCAAGGCAACAGCAGCTTTTAGAACAAAAACAACTTCGACAAGACGCAGTAATTTTAAACGCGCTTTTGGAGAAGTTGCAGCCGAAACAGTGCTTAAAATTTTACCAAAAATAAAAGAATATAACAAAAACAATTTAACATTTTATCAATACTTATTTTTGTACTTAGGCAAGTACAGCTAAAACTAGCTGCGAATTATAAATTTTCGTTTTATAATATACAAACGATACAAGGATCATGAATTCGGACAGACGGACAATCATATTCGAGTTTTTCAATCATATTTCTCAAGCATAGAGTATGCCTTGAATTAAAATTTCCACATTTCACTTAATACGAAAAACAAATTTGAAAAAAAAAACGTAACAAAACGCGACAAAAAGTAAAGTTTTTAAAATGAATTGGTTAAAAAAAACATTCGCTAGAATATTTTACGGAGCGAACCAAAAGGTTACGGCTAGCGAAAAGGAAATATTTTTAAAAGAACACGCATCGCCTACTGCTTTTCAAAATTTGGTAAATGAATTGCGATGGGAACAAATTCACGCATTGGGTGGGACTACACAGATGAATTTAGGAGCGGGCCAAACTACAAACATTTTAAAAGCGGCATCGCGTCAATGGAGCGATATGACAGATTTACAAAAGGCAAAATACATATAAAAAAATTGCCGAGAAAAAGAAAGAAATCTTAAAGAAGATGCCGCGCCCACTCCCATAAAAAGAAGCATATCTCGTTGACATTCCCTGGAAGGGTCAAAGATGGAACGACGATCCAAAAGCGCTCCGCACCTGAAGGGTAAAAAAAAAATGGATTTGGGCAGCTTAAGCATTGACTTTCGCCGTAGTGCAAGCAAGGCAACAGCAGCTTTTAGAACAAAAACAACTTCGACAAGACGCAGTAATTTTAAACGCGCTTTTGGAGAAGTTGCAGCCGAAACAGTGCTTAAAATTTTACCAAAAATAAAAGAATATAACAAAAACAATTTAACATTTTATCAATACTTATTTTTGTACTTAGGCAAGTACAGCTAAAACTAGCTGCGAATTATAAATTTTCGTTTTATAATATACAAACGATACAAGGATCATGAATTCGGACAGACGGACAATCATATTCGAGTTTTTCAATCATATTTCTCAAGCATAGAGTATGCCTTGAATTAAAATTTCCACATTTCACTTAATACGAAAAACAAATTTGAAAAAAAAACGTAACAAAACGCGACAAAAAGTAAAGTTTTTAAAATGAATTGGTTAAAAAAAACATTCGCTAGAATATTTTACGGAGCGAACCAAAAGGTTACGGCTAGCGAAAAGGAAATATTTTTAAAAGAACACGCATCGCCTACTGCTTTTCAAAATTTGGTAAATGAATTGCGATGGGAACAAATTCACGCATTGGGTGGGACTACACAGATGAATTTAGGAGCGGGCCAAACTACAAACATTTTAAAAGCGGCATCGCGTCAATGGAGCGATATGACAGATTTACAAAAGGCAAAATACATATAAAAAAATTGCCGAGAAAAAGAAAGAAATCTTAAAGAAGATGCCGCGCCCACTCCCATAAAAAGAAGCATATCGCGTTGACATTCCCTGGAAGGGTCAAAGATGGAACGACGATCCAAAAGCGCTCCGCACCTGAAGGGTAAAAAAAAAAATGGATTTGAGCAGCTTAAGCATTGACTTTCGCCGTAGTGCAAGCAAGGCAACAGCAGCTTTTAGAACAAAAACAACTTCGACAAGACGCAGTAATTTTAAACGCGCTTTTGGAGAAGTTGCAGCCGAAACAGTGCTTAAAATTTTACCAAAAATAAAAGAATATAACAAAAACAATTTAACATTTTATCAATACTTATTTTTGTACTTAGGCAAGTACAGCTAAAACTAGCTGCGAATTATAAATTTTCGTTTTATAATATACAAACGATACAAGGATCATGAATTCGGACAGACGGACAATCATATTCGAGTTTTTCAATCATATTTCTCAAGCATAGAGTATGCCTTGAATTAAAATTTCCACATTTCACTTAATACGAAAAACAAATTTGAAAAAAAAAACGTAACAAAACGCGACAAAAAGTAAAGTTTTTAAAATGAATTGGTTAAAAAAAACATTCGCTAGAATATTTTACGGAGCGAACCAAAAGGTTACGGCTAGCGAAAAGGAAATATTTTTAAAAGAACACGCATCGCCTACTGCTTTTCAAAATTTGGTAAATGAATTGCGATGGGAACAAATTCACGCATTGGGTGGGACTACACAGATGAATTTAGGAGCGGGCCAAACTACAAACATTTTAAAAGCGGCATCGCGTCAATGGAGCGATATGACAGATTTACAAAAGGCAAAATACATATAAAAAAATTGCCGAGAAAAAGAAAGAAATCTTAAAGAAGATGCCGCGCCCACTCCCATAAAAAGAAGCATATCTCGTTGACATTCCCTGGAAGGGTCAAAGATGGAACGACGATCCAAAAGCGCTCCGCACCTGAAGGGTAAAAAAAAAATGGATTTGGGCAGCTTAAGCATTGACTTTCGCCGTAGTGCAAGCAAGGCAACAGCAGCTTTTAGAACAAAAACAACTTCGACAAGACGCAGTAATTTTAAACGCGCTTTTGGAGAAGTTGCAGCCGAAACAGTGCTTAAAATTTTACCAAAAATAAAAGAATATAACAAAAACAATTTAACATTTTATCAATACTTATTTTTGTACTTAGGCAAGTACAGCTAAAACTAGCTGCGAATTATAAATTTTCGTTTTATAATATACAAACGATACAAGGATCATGAATTCGGACAGACGGACAATCATATTCGAGTTTTTCAATCATATTTCTCAAGCATAGAGTATGCCTTGAATTAAAATTTCCACATTTCACTTAATACGAAAAACAAATTTGAAAAAAAAAACGTAACAAAACGCGACAAAAAGTAAAGTTTTTAAAATGAATTGGTTAAAAAAAACATTCGCTAGAATATTTTACGGAGCGAACCAAAAGGTTACGGCTAGCGAAAAGGAAATATCTTTAAAAGAACACGCATCGCCTACTGCTTTTCAAAATTTGGTAAATGAATTGCGATGGGAACAAATTCACGCATTGGGTGGGACTACACAGATGAATTTAGGAGCGGGCCAAACTACAAACATTTTAAAAGCGGCATCGCGTCAATGGAGCGATATGACAGATTTACAAAAGGCAAAATACATATAAAAAAATTGCCGAGAAAAAGAAAGAAATCTTAAAGAAGATGCCGCGCCCACTCCCATAAAAAGAAGCATATCTCGTTGACATTCCCTGGAAGGGTCAAAGATGGAACGACGATCCAAAAGCGCTCCGCACCTGAAGGGTAAAAAAAAAAATGGATTTGGGCAGCTTAAGCATTGACTTTCGCCGTAGTGCAAGCAAGGCAACAGCAGCTTTTAGAACAAAAACAACTTCGACAAGACGCAGTAATTTTAAACGCGCTTTTGGAGAAGTTGCAGCCGAAACAGTGCTTAAAATTTTACCAAAAATAAAAGAATATAACAAAAACAATTTAACATTTTATCAATACTTATTTTTGTACTTAGGCAAGTACAGCTAAAACTAGCTGCGAATTATAAATTTTCGTTTTATAATATACAAACGATACAAGGATCATGAAT